>VZTI01004001.1:142165-154612 GCA_013397865.1 Struthidea cinerea | reverse complement strand
GCCCTGAGATAATCGTCTGCTTTTTGTTTTAATTAAATTAGAGCACTTGTGGCCGTGCAGACGCTGCTCGATGCAGCTCCAGCCACACGGCCATCTGGCTCTGCCTAAAGTTGCCTCCAACTTTGGCAAACGCTTCCCAAAGGCGCGGGGAGCTGCTGGGAGCAAGTCCCATGGGAGGGCCCGAGCACCCAGGGCTCCCGAACCCCTCCGAGCAGGGCAGCCTGGGGCAGGGAGTGACCCTGACACAGACAACACCTACACAAGGTGCTTGGCTTAAAAAACAAAAAAAAAACAAAAAAAAAAAAACAAAAAAACAAAAAAAAAAAAAAAAAACAACCCCAACAACAAAAAAAACCCCAACATGTAAATATTTTCACTTTATGGAATAATCCAAAATCCATCTTTAAGGTGGGGTATACAACCTATAAGGAAGGATTCTCTTGGAAACACAAGTCCAGGGTCTCTTTATATTGTATAATACATTTTTGTATTAATAAAGCACGCATATGTGCCCATAAGAGACAGGGCAGAGAAGGCGAGAGGATTTGTCCTAGTTTGGACAAATTTGAAGGAAACAACTTCGGCACATCACAAAAATGTGAATTATTCAATACGGCAAACAGACTGCAACTTCCAACACAAAGATCCCCCAATATTTGCACACTATCAGTGTCTGGTAGGTCTTTTTTGCTTTCTTCACTGAGCAGTGGCATTAACTAACATTAACTCCTAATGAGGCGTACATTTTAAAATTTTCTACAAATGAACACAGCTGGTTATTAACTGAGCTTCTGCTAAGTCAGATAGCAACTTCAGTCCAGGAAAAAAAAGGTTAACACACAACCACGTTTCTCCACCTCTAGTTGTGTCTACTGCCAATGCTGTGAATTCTCCCTGCCTTCCTCCTGACAAAAGCAGGAAAATATTTCAGGATAAGGAAAAAAATGGGTAAAGTTCAGTTCAGCCATTTACAGGGAGAGAAAGCAAGTTGCAGAAGTCTGGTTCATTCTGCCAAGCACCTCGTGTGTCAGCGAAACCCTCTGAACTAAAAAGATCCACAAGGGTGATAAACTGACTGCAGCTGAATACTACGATCAGATAAAAATCTCTGTATAATGTCCATTATCTCAGGATATAACTACTGTAGTGTCTATAAATATACAGAATATACACACACTGACAAAAAACATTCACATCTCAAGCTTCAAATGCTTTTTCAGTGAACTCTTCCAGTCAATTAGACTACCGTGCTCAGAGCATGTTGGCAAATATACCCTGAAGTTTCCATCTGCTGAAGAACACTTGCATTTTTACTGCAAGTCAAACTACGCATCCAGAACTGTTTAACTATGCAGCAAAGCTAATGATATCTGAACTGAACTCCTCTCCAATACAAAAGGCGGAGCAGCAGCAGCTGCAAAAAAGAACATCACTATACTGCAGACTATTAAATTGCCAGGCCTGCAGAGTGACTGGCGGCTTCCTTCTTCCCTAGGGACCACAAAGACCCATTTCAGTCCCCAGAGAGTCCGTAAGAAGCTTTGATTTGCAGCTAACAATGCCATTCCTTAAAGCTTCTCACTAATGTGCAGGACTCTACAGATGAGACATGCTAAAAGATCTTCAGGTCTTTGCATGTGCTACTTGTCATAGCACACTAGATTAAAAACACTACTTCAGTCTTATGTACAACTTAGAAAAAACCCTAAACACTGGAGAAGGTGCTTTCAGCTTACAGACTTGAAGTAGTAAGAGAACCCTTTAAAAAAAAAAAATTTAGCATGCAAACTTTTGAAACATTAGAAGTACTTCCAGGGTAACTGCAGTCAGTTCTTTGAAGTAAAGACTATCACCAACATAGTTGTAATTGCTACTGCACCTCCATGCACACATGCCCAGTTTTCAAAATAGTTGTATTAGGCATGAAGAGCATGATCAAGCCCCCTCTCAAATAATAACCATTATCTACCTATAAATAAGCAATTGGAAAAATGTTAAAAACATCAAGCAGAAAAACCTAACTTGACTGTGTAGCATTGGTGGGGGGCTGCTCTGTGTACAGCTGCCCTATACTTGTACAGCGCAATGTAACAAAAAATACATAGGTAGTATTAACTAGTAATGTTTACTAACACTATTAACATTTATCAGTAGAAGTAAATCATTAACCTTGTTCACCAGCACATGGGTAAGACAAAAGCAACAATATGATCAATAAAACTGAGGAACGCCACTGCAAACGTCTGTTTGTAGACAAACTGGTCCCTCCATAATGAGTCACTAAATTAATTTGCTCCTGAGTTACTTCCCCACAACTCAAAAGGATAACAATTGCATTTTACCGAAAAGGAAATTATTTGTCCTACACTCAGTTACATCATTGGGAATAAAATCTTGAGTGCCCAATGCTTGAAACATACCACTGCATCTGCTCTACATTTACTGTACGAAAACATTGTTTTTCACATTTGTTGCATTGATTCACCTTACAGGATCAGGCCATAATTCCATCAGCATATCAGACTTTAAACCACAGAAGTTTACTTTCACCAGGATAAAATATGAACCTAAAATGGAAGAATTTGAAAGATTAAAAAAAAAATTGCTATGTTGTTAGCAATAACTCTATATTTGCAGGAACTACTACCAGATAACTATTCCAAAAGCTACTGAAGTCCAAAGCAAGTTTTTGTTTTGTGGTTGCAATTTTTCTAATCCTCATTTAAGACAAGCAACAGCTGCTCTGAAATTTGTTTTCTTAAGAGAATCATGTTACAGTGAAATGAATCATAGCTGGATCAGCGATACTGTACAGGGTACAGTTGTTTACTCCATTTTTCCTTGGTGACAAGTCAAGGGTTAATCTTATGACTCAGCCTGACAAAACAAGTCAGCTGGAGACAGGGCCAATTTTTTAAACTTGATTTCAGACAGACATGCCGTCAGCAGAGGAGCACTGAACTGACACGCACTTTGTAGCCCGAATTGTTTCCACTCATGACCCTGTAGTGTGTGTCAAAAACAATAAACTGCCTGTTCCTAAAGTATGTAAAGAGGTTATGAAAGCTGATGCAGAGTGAAATACTGACCTAAAAATAAACGAAGCTACCTGTAAGAGAATATTTTCAAAGATGATTTTAACACTAAGAGATTTTGTGAATGAACCACGTTCTCCCTGAAAACAAACTTTCATGTGAAATACATTTTTGTTCAACTTGTCAGAGCCACAAAGCAAATACACAATAGAGCATATGTAATTTATCATCTGAATGTATAAAAAATAAACATAATTTCTACAGATCACTGAATGTCATACCATATGATAGTTACATAACTGTCTCAACAGATGAGAGCCATTCTCTAGTCAAACATTCCACAAAACTGAAATATCAAAATGCTTTAAAAAGGTTAATGCCTTTTATCACAGTTTTGTTATTTTAAATGTGTCTATTTAACACAAAAAGCACCAAGTCTTTTTAGATTATGTGCTACTAGAAATTAAAGCTCCTCTTTCACCAACAAAAGCAACTGTGATGTGTAAACCCAAGTATCAAGTGTCTCCTTATGGAGAGTTAGCTTCAGTCTTGTTGGAAAAAACAGTAACATGGTGAGAGCCCAAGCCTGCTTTCCATTTGGAAACCAGATCTTTTGCTCTTACCAATTTCCATTAATTTCTTCGGGGCTAGGCTAACCTTCTTGCTTTGGAAATAAGGTAAAGGCAACTGCCCTAGATCTCCCTCCTTTCCACCCCACACTGTCCAAGGCTGGAACTTCTTATCAATTTCAACCACATTCAACAGAGGAACAGAAGTTTCACAAGTGATAAAGTTCTTATCAGTTCTAAGAAAACTGGAACCTGAACAGGAGAGACAGACTCCAACTGATACAGAACAACCTGTAGCTAACTAAAATACACACCGTAATTTTGAGCTGCTTGTCCAGCAAAAATTCAGAAAAAAAAAATCTATACATCTCAGGACTCCCAATATAACTGATTTTAAAGCCACATATTTATGATGATTAACTACAGCAAAGCCAGAGTGAGGACCATTGCTAACGGAGGCATTGAATATGCTGCAAAAAGTAGCTGTCAGAATAGACAAGATTTCAAGCCATAAGAAAGAAACCTGGCTGTTTTCAGGGGAAAACACAATGCTTATTATACTGTCCTCTATGTAATTCATCAGCTAACTAAATGTTAATTTATTTTAAAATCCTGGAAGGATAGCATTCTGTGTTAACCAACCACTAAGCATGCTGCTCAGCAGAGATGGAGCAGATGAGCTGTATGGAAGGCAATTTAAAATAACCCAGTAGACTAAATTTTATAGGCAACCCTTCCTGCCAATATCCAAAGGAAGATGTTTCAAGCAAATTAATTTACTAATCTACACAAGAGCTAAAATCGTTTGGTGGTTTTCCTTTTCAAAGGGTTTGTCTTTACCTGCACTTTTAACATTCACGTTACTATAACCAGGGTAAGAGTTTGAAGGGATAGAGAATAGACAGTAAATACTAATTAAGTGGCTATTAATTGCTATCCACTACTTTTACCTTGCAGTACTACATGGTTAAGGGATGGTTGTTGGGGTTTTTGTTGTTGATTTGGGCTCTATTTTTTCTGCAAAAAAACTCCTGTTACCTCTGGCAGGTATGGGTAAAAAAAAAAAATCTTTTTTTTTTTTAATAGGAAACTGCAGCTAGGACTTTTCTGTTTCAGTGGTTCTCCAAATAATAATGAATTTATTCAATTCAATTGATTGATAAATTCAAGTTGAATTTATCCAGTTTTAGGAGATATTTAAGTTATTACACAAATATTTTCTTGGAATGGGAAGAATGAGGAAAAATGTGCTGTATATCCCATTTTTCAGAATCAATCACAAAATAATTCCTTAGAGGAAGTTTTAAAATTTGTTTTGAAATCGTTCAAATATAACTTTGATAGGATATTGCTCAAGTTCAGGAAGTCCCATTATCTGCTGGAAATATAAAGTGCTTACAGTTTCAAAGCCTCTATAGGAAGGTCCTAACTAGCCATATCTGCATTAAAGAGTAAACAAACATATTTATTATCCTGAGGATTGTCCAATCACAAGCCAGATAATCGTCACAAAATGTGCTAAAAACCTACCCAATCTAGAAACAGACCTTAAAAGAGTTTTAAACCCTGACATAAATTAGCAAGGCTGTTACTGAAACTCGCAGAAGACTATCTGAGTTACAGATCTCTTCACATCAACTCGAGATGGCCAAGAAAATTTCTGTGAGCAGTTGCGCGGTGCCTGCGGGGTCCCGCTGCCGGCCCAGCCCCGGCCCGGCGCAGGGACCTCCCCTCCCAGCCGCGGGCGTTCCGCGTTCCCCGCCGCGGGCCCTGCGCTTGTGCCCTCGGCCTGCAGGGGGCTCCAGAGGCACGACCTGCGCCCGGCCCGCGCCGGCGCTCGCACACGCTGCCAGGATTTGGTCAGTAATTCGCTGTCAGGGAAGCTTTGGAACATGGCGAGTCAAAATGCAGAGAGCTAACTGTGCCTCGGCACAGATCTCCTTGCATGCCTCCCCTTCTTCTGTACTGCAACTCGCTGCTTGGCAAAAGTGCTCTGCAAGTGAAGCCGAGAGCTATCAAAAGCCAAACGGGCAATCCTTCTGTCGTCCACAGTCAGGAATCCGCCTGTACCTCACAGAAAGAAAGAACACTAACAACTAATCCTGGCTATCACTGTAAATGGAATGAAATCCCACTAAGACTCCAAGACTAAACAACTTGCTTGCTTTATAAAACCTGATGCCACAAGAAACTGTGGCACTAAACTAGGAGGTAATTTAATTCAATTTCTTTGCTTCATTGTGTAAAGACACATCTACATCTGAAATTTTACTTAAAGATTATGCAGTGCTTTAATTGCAGTATCGTTCTTTCGAAAAAGCATTTGGGTTTTTTTTGCATTTGTTTTGTTTTCGTACTGCCCATTTCTGACAAATGGCCAGGTCACAGGCAAAGCAACCTGCCCCATATTTGGGCCGAGCAAGCAAGCGAAGGGAAACCACTTACTTCAACAGCCCATGAAAGTTCAGCAACACAACATTCCTCACTACTTTCCTAGCTGACTTCAAGCAGTATAAAAATCTTCCCACCAAAGCCGCAAGTATTATCAAGAAAAAGATAATAAGAAATAGTCTTCAGAAAAGCTTGTATCCTTATCTATTGTTATAAAACACCACACCAATTTGTGGTAATGGACACATCTTTGAGGTAAAGCAGAGGTTGCAGAAATTCCATGTAACTTCTCCCTAAATAACATGAACTGCAATTCAGTATTTCTTTTAGTAAGTTTTTCTAACTATGCACAAAATTTAAGGTTCTTTTATGCAAATCTACACTCTAATTTAAGAGCATCTAATACACTCATTTTGATATGTTGTGAAAACTTCAAAAATAAAGTATCTCCAGTAAATCCAAACACAGAGAAATTATTTGACATCATTATATATCCATCATGGATATATGTATATGCAGGATTTTCAGAGAAGATCTCTCAATTAAGCAACCTCACATTAGTTCACCACAGTCAGATGACAGGACAGTTAGTTTGGAAAAATGATCTGATTGCAATTTTTTAAAAAAGCTTTTAAGAGAGGGTTGCTCAAGTGCCCTCACCCTAATTCAGCGAGAACTCGAGCTGAACTCTCACAGCAGGACTTTGCAGTGGGCTGCCTGGTTGTTTAATGACAGCTAAATGTTCTCATGTAGCAAAGAGCAGGTGGGATGCTATAATCTGAGGTTACTGCAGTTTTCAGATAGATTTCAAATAAAGGCCATGTTGAAAAAAAACCCTACAATAATCTAACCAAAAAACCAGACCTTTTTCTTATTACACATGAAATCCCAAACATTTTTACTTGGTTTGTAACATAATTTAGGGGTTGGATGTTTTATACATTTGCATTTTGTTCAGGTTCATAGATGAACACAATGCTTAAAAAGCAGTATTTAGCAAGTCCCTAAAAACTTTATCCCATAAATCAAGTGAGCAAAGAAAGAGCATAAAGCAGAAGAAGATGGAAGACTGTGTCATGAGGAAGAAATCGCAAGTTCTGTGTTGCATTATCCATAAGGATTTATTTACTCAGTTTTGTTATTTAAAATTGCTTTCTAAAACACAGCACAGGAGCAGAAGAGAGGGGTCAGGAGAACTACTGCTGTCTTTGAGAGCTCTAGCTATTAAAGACAAGTGACAGTTGAATGTATGACTTGACTGTGCAAGGCGATTCAGAACAGATCTGAACAAACTAAATCCTGCCTTTTACATTTGGGCACCATTTGTGGACAGTGGGGAAAAAAATCTTACCAAAAAACGTCTCCTTAGAAAGTCAGGTAAACACAGCATCACAGTCAGTTCAACACCACACCAAGTATCTACCCAGGATACTCCAAAGTTTTGATTCAGATCCATAGACTTCATAAAAGTATTGCAACGGTGTTGCTTTACACGAGGCTACTTCAATACACATGGAAATTGCTAATATTGAGAGAGTCCACTCAGTGTGGTGAATGTTATATTATTTCTAATACAGTCTAAACATTAATCTCTCAAAAACTGGATTTCAGGTTATCTTTCAGAAGATACTTCCCGTTCTACTGTTTCAAATAATCTCCTTTTACCCTTTAGGAGGGGTGGAGGAAGGAGACAGCACAGAAGGGAGTAACACCTATTATTTTTCTTCTTGTACCATTAGTATCTTTACGTGACATGTTTTGAAACATCTCTAGAAGCTCGGTCTTAAAAGACTGGCAGGAAAGCAGAAAGAAAAGCACCTTAAATGGGTGGTAGTTCTATGCATGCAAACCAAGTTTGCTGTATCTTTGTATCATAAATAATTCTTGCAAGAAATTAGCACCCATACACATACTATAGAGGGTGATATATGAGGAACCCCTTTATAATGAAACTACAAATTGTCTTATGTATTGAAAAATAGGAGTTTGAATTTAGAAAGAAATCCATGGTACCAGAAAATATTAATTTGACAATCTCTTATTAAATAAGTGTAATCCAAAGTTGAATATTAGCTGATCATCTCAGATACTATGGAAAGCCTAAAATACTCAAAATATTTATTAGAAACGGCACAGAAAACAAGCAGACATTTGTATCTGTGTCACAGCTCATTTTCTGTAACAAAAATCAACAGATACAATGTATTCCAGTTGTTTCTCTGATATGACACTAACTAAATAGCACAAGAATGATGATAGATATTCACACCATTTTTCTTAGAATTATGACCTCATGATAGCCACTGATTATGGTACTAGTAACAAATGTTATTTTGAAATATTTCATGACTCCACGTGTAAATAGTACATTTCTGCTCACAGCCCATCCATTTTTGGATGATGATCTCCCTGGGCATTTCTGAGTGAGCCTCACTTGTCTGTCTTCTCTCTCTGCAGCCATCTCAGCTGTCCGGAAACCCTGACACTCTGCTCTTCCTGGCCAAGGAGTTACACTGGTTTCCAGTCACATGATGTTATTAGTGTCTGGCTTAGTTAAGGTAATTCCTACAATCAGAAAAATTCTCAGAAATACAACAGTTTTCAATCTCTGAAGATAATGTAACTCATTGAACAGTATTCCCCCTTCCTCTAATATAAACAGCATATCATAATTTTGCTGTTCACTCAAACCTGGATTGAAAAAAAAGATATTTTTAAAATTTCTATACTCCTCAGAGCGCTTTAAATTTAGTAGTTGTAGTTTAACATAAATGCTTGCATGTCAACATTCAAAATGTTTTGAGCAGTGAGTCACCACTTAACAAGTTACAACACAAAAACTTAAAAATGCATTTGCCTGGAACATTTAATTTTTACAGTAAGAGGACATTTTCAGACTGAGATGCATTCCAGAAAGAAGCCAAACAATTCACCAGTACTTTTATCTGTGTTTTTATTTTAGGCCCTGATAAGAACACATTAAAAAAGATAAACCTCAAAACAAATAATTTCAGAAAGTACCATACAAAACCAAGAGAAAAGGCAACAAACTAGACGAAGGGTTGTTTGGGTTTTTTTGAATCATTATTACTTAAAAGACTGTTATTAAATTACAGTTATCTAGGAAATTAAATTACTGCTGAGTATCCGTTGACATGGCAGCCCTATGCTAACAAAAACATTGCAGAAACCAGTATTTCAGAAACTGAAAAACTAAAAAACACAGATTTGTGTAACAAAATTAAGTATCATATTTCCTCTGACTTTTCATATTATAATTAAACTTCTCTGCACTATCTCACTAGCTACAGCAACTTTTATCTTTCCCACAATACATTCCCACTTCTTATGAAGGTATATTTAAAATAAAGACTACACTTACACAATGATCTACTCAATTCAAATTTCTTATGATGCTCAGTGAAATTTAGTTTTGCCTCATCTTCCACAGATGCAGTATCTTGTACAATTTTTTGGATTTTTTGGTAATGTGTTACTTCAGGGCTCTATTCAACAGTGAAAGCATCGAAATACACAGAAGCAGTGCTTAAAATCGGCAGCATTGCAGTCATTGATTATTCACAGTAACTACACTTAAGTGCACAGATTGGTACAATGTTAATACAAATAAAAATCTATCAGCATTTTATTGTCTCCACTCTTACAGAAGAAGAATTAAATGAAAACCATTTGAAAAATACTGCTTGTTAAAATTAAATCCTGGTAAGAGAAATGAGAGAAATCTTTCATTCTCCAAAATGATCTCTTTACCTGGCTGATGCTACTAAATATTAAACATGTAGCGTAAGCTTTATTACTGCCTAGAATTACAGTAATAAATTACATGAAAATTGCACTGCTATGTGTTTTAGCTTCTCTGACATTTTAAATATATTTTTGTTAATCTAGCAGAAATCATCTGCTAGACTGTAAAGCCACCCTACATAACACGCAACTGTTAAAATGTAAATTGCCAAACTATTTTTAGCTGCTGCTGAAGGGAAAAAAAAAAAAAGGGAGGGGGGAAAGAAGAATATTCCTGGCCTCGGGAATAATGATTTGAGGCATTGTGTTCATTTTGTTTATCAAGCAGCTATTCAGCCTCTAGTGGGGCCCAAGTGCTTATGCAAGCAAAAGCTTTTAAGAGTGCCTGCAGCTGCAATTCTGGCTTCCAGGTAGGCTGCAGGTTCAGAGCACAGCTGCCCCAGGCTATCCACACTATCTCAGCTCCATCTGGAAGTACTGTTAAAATAGGATTTCAGATCCCGGTTTCTGTCTGTATCATCGTGAGCAGGGGGAGGGAGAAGGGAAAGAGAGGGAGGAGAGAACAGGGGAGATGCAAGGACTAGAAGACACCATCCGTACTTCAGCTTCAATACAAAATAAAAAGCTCAGCCCCATTTTGCTCCCGCTATATTACTGTTGCCTGTGCAGTATGTTCTATTCAGCCTATCCGGCTTTGAGTTATGACTCATCCAAGTGCACCTGCGCCCATGTGTTAAGTACTGCCAAATAAAAGCCCAACATCCATTTACACAACAAAGAGATGTATCCCGCAAGGCAGCGGAGCTTCCCCCTCCCCTCCTGTTTGTTCTGAGCAGGGGAAAAAATAATTCTGTCCTTCACTTCACTGGGGATTTTTCACTTCACGTGGATTTTTAAATGCAGATTCATTTATAAACAATTTTCTTCCTTTTAAGAATAAAGCATATTTAATACCACAAAACACCCCTATAGCATCAGATTATCACAGCCATTAATGATTTTTCCACCAAAACCCTTCCAACCTTTTTTATCAAAGCCCTTTATTCTCGAAGGATAAATTTTCAAGCAAAGAGGGATCAACAAACTAGTTGCTTGAAAGCTTTCCTGATGCTAGGCTGAAGTTAGGGAAGGCTTAATGAAGGCTTTAAAATCCACCAGGGCTTCACAATGAACATCTGACTCGGTGATTTATGCATATTAATAACCTCAGTCCTACTGAGGCAAGCTGAGCTGTACATGTCCTCCGAATCTTAATGTCTTCAGCTCCACTGGGATTATTACAAATGTAAATTTCTAAGATTCTCAGCTATTAATCTCTGTCTGTCCTCCTGTTCAGCAACATAATGACTAATTAAACATCAAAAGACCTGTACAGGAGATCTTCTTTGACAGCTCCTGGCCCAGCTCTCTTCCCAAGAGAGGAATTCAAATGACAGGGACAAGTGGGTAGGAGCATATGAGCAAGCTACAAATCACTGCTATGAAATCTAAAAATTCCACATCAAATGTGTATTTAGTCCTGCAAAACCACTCCCAATTACCTAGCCTAGCTGATCATGTCCAGCAGACAGCCCTCCTAGTGCTAAAGTTAAGTAATTTGTATGTACGGCAGGTAAAGATAATGCAATTTAAGCCTAATTTTTATCACTATAAGTAAAAAATGTAGTACTTACAGAAGAAGGCAAACCAGGGGGCACCTTTCTTACTTTCTTTGTCTGTAGAGGATCTGTACACAGAAAAATAGCATTTCATCAAGTATCTACATTATAGGTGAAAAGGAATAAATAGCTACACTGTTTGGTTTTTTCTTTCCATGACAAATTTCTTATTTTCCAATTTCATGTATTTTTTATTCTCTGGCAATGAGATTTGTCTTTCACATCAATATAAAAATGTAACATACAGACGTTCTTCTCTAAAATAAAGCTTCGCTGAATAGTTACTTTCAATTCTTTCCCTAAGGAAAACAGTTATTCCTAAGAACAGTTACTCTGAAGGGTACACTTATGACCTTATACACTTGCTAAGAAACAAAGTAAGGTTTTGAGACATACAAGGAGGAAAATGGGACTTATTAGCAAGAGAAATGCTTTCTTTTCTCCACATCAGGGTAAAGACAGAACTATCAAAAAGGACTTTGTCACGTTAAAGTATGATTTGTACTCTAAGAATACTAACATGATGTAAATTTTATCGCTCTTAGATGCTACCAAGGTTGTAAATAAACAGCAAATTTAATGACCTAATTACTTTCCTTGAGTAATAAAGTGCATAAATCTCAAATTTGCGTGTAATAGTAAAGTTGGAGGTATGATACCTGCTTCTTCCTTCCAATAGTTATTGTAATATAACAGAAGTACCCAGCAATTTCACTACCTAAACCAAGAATCTGAGCCAGTTTAATCAGATGCTAATACAATTAATCTGAAAACTCTGCATGCAACTTACAAGTTAACCAATGTTTTGCAGATGAGTATCTGGTGAGATTACCGGTTCTACAGTTAACCAATTGAGTCTTTATTTAAAACACAAAATTCCTATTTTGCTTTTCATTCGGAACATTTATGATGATATGACAAAATAAAGGTGAGATAAGGTGAAATATCCTCTGGATATCTTTACTCTCATCATTCCCCATAGGAAAGGGAAGGGAAGGGAAGGGAAGGGAAGGGAAGGGAAGGGAAGGG
>VZTI01004001.1:116202-142092 GCA_013397865.1 Struthidea cinerea | reverse complement strand
ATAGGAAAGGGAAGGGAAGGGAAGGGAAGGGAAGGGAAGGACTTTTGGAAGAGATTTTACATTGGATTCAGAATGTCACCTGGAAGGCAACACTGGTTGGTTTCAATGAAATTTAATATGAAATTTAACAAGAGCTTTTTATAATCCTGGTCAGATAACTCCTTCTCAGGGATAAAATGGCCATAATTTAAGTTTGTTAGAAATTCTCAGGCAGCAGGTTCGTAGCACTTAAGAAATCCGTTAAAATAAAAATTAAAATTCAGACATACTTTCTCAAGCCATTGGAAAAGACTTGAGATAAAAGTGTACTTCTTCATCCTCCTGACATTCCTAGAAAAACACTTCCAATAATTTGTAACCACCACCTGCCATATCCCAGGTTACAATCCCCAGAGGCAATATGACAGAAAGAGGAATATTACCAGTTTGAACATGTTTATATCTCCTGAGCTTCTATTTCAAAGAAAAAGCTAAATATACTCTGAAAACACCACACTTCACTTCCATTTGTTTAATTTAATAACAGCAAAAACTTCCCAAACTCTATACAATTTGCGTAGGAAACAAGAATCTCATTCAAGACCATCTCAATGACTGCTGCACACAGTGACCTTCCTGCATGTCTTGAGCACCCTATGCCCAAGACCCAAAGCCAAGCTCTAACAGTCCCCTGCTACTCAAACCCAGGGCAGGTAACTACTGTAAGTAGCTTCTCCCTAAAACTGGTTCAATGTGGGCTAAAACACCTTCATCATCATCTTAAAACCCAATTCTTTCTTATTGAAGTTCAGCCACCCTTTCAAGCTGTAAAAAATTTCAATGAACTTTTCTAAGACTGTTCCTTGTCTGAAACAGGTGTGGGGAACTGCTGCGTTTGTTCTGATATTCTGAGCAACAGGAATACTTACAACAATCTTCATAAAGACAGCCAACTCCAAGTTAAACAGCAGTTGGCTCGACAACAAGGTAAAAAGTTATACAAATACGGTGTTTTAAAACACATGTATACACGCATATATTAGAAGAGGAAATGGCCTTAAGTTGCACCAAGGGAGATTAAGTTCGATGTTAGGAAATATTTCTTCCCCTGAAAGGGCTGTCAGGCACTGGAACAGGCTGCCCAGGAAGTGCTGGACACCATCCCTGAAAGGATTTAAAAGATGTGTAGATGTAGCACCTGGGGACATGGGTCAGTGGTGGACTGGGCAGTGCTGGGTTAAAGGTTGGACTCGGTGGTCTGAGAGGGCTTTTTCAAATGAAATGATTCCATGATATATAGGATTAAGTTCCAAAGTAATATTTCTATAAACAAAGATTTAAAAAAACATTTCAAGCATGTTCAGGACTATTTTAGTGCTCAAGAAGTCTGCAGTTATAGTTAATATTAAATTTACTTCACAAAGCAATTTGCATTTGAAAACTTTATTTTGGGTAAACTATGGTTGGAGTTACGTGGTTCCAACAAACAAGATTTTTACTGTGGAATAGAAGTGCTATACAGAATGAGGGTCATTAAAGACTCAACCATATAACTAGACAAATTCTAATGACCTATCATACTAACACTGAAATATATAGTAACTAGAATATAAGATTATATAACTATATAACTAGAATATATGGTAAACTAGAATGTAAGGCTATGGTCTCTCTTTGTATACCAAAAAAGATTTTTTTTTTTTAGTTTGCACACCCATTTATTCAAAATAGTCCTATAGCAGATACTATAGAACAGCTGGGTCATTCTTGATTCTCTAATTCAAGAGAATTAGAGAGCTATAAAATATTACCACTGTCTATGACCAAGTACAAAAATTCCATTCACCTCCAACTATCCCCAGAATAAAACAGGAATACTGCCACAGGATTATAACAATTTTTAAGCAAGTTCCTGCCTGCATGTTTTGCAAGGTAGTTTGATTTTAGAATAAACTACTAGCCTTCAATTGCTAAGATCTTTAAAGGCATGTTGAACCAATTACAATGAACTATATATTGCCCTGAATAAAGTTACTTTTAGCATATAAAAGGATAATTGTTTCCCCTTTGTGTCCTTCCCCTACTAAATAATGGTAATGACCTCAAGGTCAGGCATTTCCAGGAGTTAATGATGGCACGGGTTAAGGGCACTCAGCTGGTCATCAGCTCCTATCCATCTGTCATTATTGCTTTTGCAATTAAGGGTTTTATTAGAGTTTCTTGTTTGTTTTGTAAGCCATACTGACCAGTATTGAATCCAAGCTAGTGTCTCAAAGAAAACGTTAATAATTCCAGTTTTTCTCTTATATAGCAGTTTGGTGTAATTTCAATTCCTCAGTACAGAGCAATCTCCAGTATATTAAATGAACTGTCAAAGAAAATAATAAAGTCTGCAGAAAAGCATCATGAACAAAAGTTTAAAAACTGTCTGTATTACTTACCGAGAGCTGATGAGTCATGAAGGGGTCTTCGGCGCTGATTCGTGCTAGAAAATGGGTAGTAGGGTGTTCCAGGTTTTCCAGAGGATGACAGCTGACCTGGACTTCCAAGCCCCATATCAGACCGAAGCAGACTAGACTACAAAAATATACAGGGAAAAGTCAAATTAGGCTCTATAACAATGTAGCCGTTAATATGCCAGGCTAACAAACTATTAACCACACATACTGCTCTTGGTATTTATAGGAATTTACTGGGATTTAGTGAAGGTTCTACAGTTTAAAAAAATGTAGACTTTTTAAAATCAATGTTCAGAGTATGTACTATAGCATAATTCAGAAAGGCAGAGCAAGTTTGGCTGTGAGCCTCCAAAAAAGCCATAACCATTTCAATTGAAAACATCTGAAAGAATCAATTCATATTTAAATTTTAAACAAAAATCATAATACTTTGTTTAGTTTGCAATATAACACCTCTTCTGCTACACAATATAAACATAATTGATAAAAACTGCAAAGAGTTTATACTGTGATATTAAGTTTTAGCACATACTTAGAAATCAAGACTTAGATTACGTTCATAAAAACATGGAATAAAATGGTCCAAAAAAAAAAAAATCAAATGCAGACAAGAGATAACAGAGTAAATTAATGAACAGAACATGAAAAATTGACATTTTAAAAACTTCAAACTAACAAGGTAGTTGAACCCTATTTGTTCCCTTTTCATGCAGTAAAAACAAAAACATTCTAAACAATTAACAAGTGCATTATATATTATTTGACCTCACATTATTTGGATTTCCTCTGTAAAAGTGAAATGAATGTTGGTGATTTAGAAGAGCACAGTTTTTCTACAGGTGATGCTATGCTTAGCCTTGTTTTAGTCTGAAAAATCCTGACTTGGAGTGAAACCCATGGAACTGTTTGTATAGAAAATGTACCAGGTGGTAAAAATTCACTGTGTTTCACTCCTGGCTGTTGCATACAGCTTTCCTCACGGAGCAGCATCTACTCTGCATTGCACACACCTAAAGACACACTGCTCTTAATGTTTGCCAGTGTTTTACAGTCACATGGAAGCAGCAGCCTCAGAAGCAATTTGATTTCTTCAGCTGTGGTCAGTACATAGTGCAGCCTTCCCAGGATAATGGGGTAAAGCACAATGGCTGTTTTGCTTAGACTCATCTGCACCAAGATTTCATTGTCAGGTGATGCTAAGACAGAAACTGCTGATTGGAGTAACTTTTATACCAAAACCCCACCTAATTCCTCCTTCAGCCTCACTGCTCCCAAGCCAACTTTTGTCATACCCTCAAACTGCTCTCCACTAGGAGCCCTCATGCCCCTGAAGGTTCCAGAGGTTTCACAAAACCTGCTTGTGGGCTGGATTATGGCAGGAACCACTCCAGTGCTGCTGCCTGCTTGGGATACAGCAGCCCACCGGGATAGCTGCAGAGGCCATTCATTGCTCCTGCCTCTCCTCACCTTCCCTTCTGAGGCCCAAATACCTCATTCATAAATAAATGTATTTTTTGGATTATACTAGATCATCGAAGCTGGTTCTTCTGGCATGATGAGTTGTGAAAGGTGAGCTTCACTCATTCAGCTTGCAGTAAGGTACTAAATGCCTTCTACCTTGCCGTGCACTGGGATTAGCAAAAAATGCCGACTTCACATAGAGTCACAGAATATTTATAAAATAAGCTTTTTTTCTGCATTGTATCACCATTGAAATTTCTCTCTTACTTGTTTGATGACTAATTTGAGCATGAAAACTTAAATTTTAATTGAATAGAGTGGGATGTGAAAGAATCGCCCCATCACAAACTAAAGGAGGGCCCAACTATTTTATACAAAACTGTGAAGATCAAAATTTATTAAAAATGTTAATGCATAGAAATAGCTTCCCCTCAGCTCAACTTCTTCACTGTTATTCTTACAAAAGTCTTTGAATCAGAATTCTTAATCTGAAACTCATACTAAAATGAGATACTCTGATAGGAGTGACAAAAGTATACAGCAAATACATACAGGGGGAAATCTGCTGGTGGGCTGTTCCAAGGTCTTCTAATTTTTGTTTTGGTCAAATAGTTAAGAGTTTATTGTTTTGCAGAAAATATTATGAACTATTATGAATAATATTATGAATTATTATGATATCAGAATATCTGGCTTACTCGGTATAAATCTGAATTTAGCAAAGTTACCATTCTAAACATTTACTACAGTTTTAGAGGTGAACACTGTGCAGGAAACCTGGCCAGGTTGTGAAAAGCTTGTGCTTGTGAAAAGCAGCTCCTCCAAACCAACACTGGCCAGAAGATATGAAACCAGTTCTCACTTAGCCCAACACTTGACCTACTTGACCAAGAATACCCAGGACTGAAGGAAAATTTCTTTACATAGCCTGTGGGGAAGGGAGGAAGTATTATGATAGTTGTCATTTCAAGTAGCTGAGGCAAGGTCCCCCTCCCAGAATCGCAGAACCACTGAGGCTGGCAGGGACCTCTGGAGGTCAGCTAGTGCAGCCCTGCTCGCTCAGAGCAGCTGTCAAACACAATTAGGAACTAAGGCCCATTCACATTAAACACAACCCTCCCTCCTGATCACTGGAGGGATTTTGGAAATGCAATGGGATCCATACAGATGCTTCCAAAAAAAGGGGGGTGGGAAGGCTCCTAGTTCCTCTGTTCCCCTACTCATTAGGAGATGGGGGGAAAAAAAAAAAAAAAAAAGAACCAAGTAAAAACTCTTGAATTCATTTCTACAAAGTCATTCTAAAAGGCACAAGTCTGTAACTTTTCCAGACTTAACCTCCAACCTTTACTTCATGACATTTGCCACTCTTGCTCTTGTCCTAAGTGTTCCAGTTCTTGACATTTTCACCGGACCCTGAATTTCAAAGCAGACTGGCTTCAATAACATAAAATTAGCATATAAGCACTATAGTAAATACACAGTAAATCTAAAACTGTGCAACACACTCTGAAGAAGTTTTCTGATCTATACTGTTTTGGGGTAAGAATTTTTTTATTTATAAAAAAGGATTAAAAAGCCAAAACAACAGAAAACCACAACCCTCTTCTACCATTGGCCCAATCAAATGAAACATCTGGTTAGAATATTGTAATTGTTCCTCAGTCTTCCAAAAGAAAATAAAAATAGATGTCATTAGTTCAGCTCATTGATTTTTCTGCCTGTTTGAACCAATTGAGAAAAAATATTGATTAGGACTGATCCTTTCCTAAGGGCATCTGATAAAGAAAAGAATACAAAAATACCACTGAGGATAGCAAAAAAGCTTTGTATTATCAGCATCAAGCTTTTCCTAACTAAGTGCCCGAGGTCCCTGCGCAGAGGCAGATCACTTACACATGTAGTTAGGGGCATTCTCCACAGAGAACCTGCACGCTCACTCTGAACCTCATCTGCCAAGCATGCATCCAATTACTAAAGAATAATCAATGACTGGTTATTCTCCTGAAAGCTTGTCCAAGTCCTTGTCTGTATTACCATTGTCAGTAAACAGGCATCACCCCTAAAAATTTAACTCTTTGGATTTTATAATGCATGTAGCCAGTCTCAAGATACACAAAAAGTTATTTAAAGCAATGTTTTCCCTAAGGAATGAGTATTCAATAACCAACTGGAAAAAAAAATAAAAGGGAAAAAAGGCTTTTATTACAGTCAACTAAGAACACGGCAAGCCTGATTGCAAAGAGAAAAGAGAAAAGGATGTAAACATGACTGCTTTACTTTTCCAATGTATCCCTTTCAGAGAAACCAAGAAACAGTTTTGACAGCCTCAGGGGAAATGGCATGGCCTGACCCAAATAGGAAAGGCCTTCACAAGGGCCACTATCTTGACAAATGCTTTAAAGGGATCACTTTCCTAAAGAGTATTCTCATAAAAATGAAATGCAGGGGAGTCATCTATTCAAGAATTGCAAGGGTAAGGTGGGGGGAAAAGAATCATATCTACATATAGGGGGTGGATTTATGCACTTTAGTCACAGAAAACAAGTAACTTTGCATTGCAGCTGCACTTTCGTGCAAGCAAAGTTAACTTCCATTCAAACTAACAAGCCAATCAACCATATGCTTATATCAAAATGATATACCTGAGATTTAAAAAAGCTCCTTAGTCAATTTATTTTAAAATGGTTCTTAAATTGATTCTTTCAAAGAATTTAAGCATAAAAGTAAAAAGTAATTTGACTAATTCAGAAGTTTTCTTCTCCCCAGCCCAACTCTGTGACTCTTTAGACACAATTTGATGCCAAAACACTGCTCTGCCTTCAGTGAACTTCTCGGACACCAGGCAGCAGAATTCTAATATGTTGGTAAACATTTCTTTGATTTTACTTTGATATAAAAAAGAAAGCGGACTAGTAAAGGCCTACAGATGTCCTTATGTAATATTCCTTGCAGCTCTCTGGAATGTAGGCTCTATGCAGACAGGAAAGCCAAGCTATCCTGAAAAGTACACAAGCAGTTTTAACAAACACACTACATACATTACCTATATAAAGTTTTACCTATTCAAAAATGCATTTGTTATAGGCAGGTAGCCTTGTGCTTCTTGGTCTAAATCTTGTTCACATTCTTTTCTTAAATGCAAACATTGGCAAACACTTTTAAGAACTCAAATTTTCCCAGTGCAACCATAGCCAAACTATGCAATAGTTCCATCCAAACACAACTGTGTGCCTTTACATTATTCATTATTTTCTATCAAAAGAATAATATGGTTGAGAATAAAAGCATTAGCCCATTATATGCAACTGATTATGACAGGCCCATTATGCTGGCATAATAAGGCAGGCTGCTTTGGCAGTGAAATGAGAGCTGCAACTCACCAACTGCAAACTTAGATCTTGAAAACCTCCCCAACGGTCAACCAGATTCAACTAGATTTTATTTTTTTAATTTTTTTGCATTAGCTTCCTTTTCATAAAGTTTATGCTTTCAGTCCTAGTAGTCAGGCTGTGTCTACTTAAAGCAGGAAAACTGTCTAGAGGTAAAAATAAGTACTTGAGTGTTTAGTTAAAAATTGGGAGCTTGGATACTTTACTTTTACAAAATAATGTAATGCAACACCACTCATCTCAACCAAATCCCTCCATTATCCAGCCCCAGTCGCTGAAAAACTCACTTGGCATCTCTCTATTTCTCAGAATTACACAGAGCAGATGGCAAGTGCATTCCTTGCCTTACTGTAAACTTGAAATGTTGCCCTGGGTAGAGCACAAGTTTCATGTGCATGTCCTTTTTACTCAGTGAACTATTTGGATGACTTAGAGCATGGATATAATGTGTCTCAGTATTGCATGTCTTGCCTCATAGAAAAACATGACAAATTTGCATAAGATAGGTTAAAAGAACATAACAAAAAAGAAAAGCCAAACTCTGGTAAACTTGCAAAATCCCTCAGCAAAGTTGTATATTTTGTTATGGCATTTCCAAAGGAACACCCAGCACAACACTAAAACATTAACAAATAATTGCTCTGAAATCCTAGTACGGTAGAGAGGTTAGGGCTGCAAAAAGACGATTCACTCGGGTTCCACATCACACAGTTTAAGCCAAAAATATAACTAAGATATAAAGTGTTGAATTTCACTTTACTCAAGTCTCCAGTCTTTGGAAACTGTAATGAATATGCACTCCAAAATAGGAGCTGAATTTGGAAAAAACACTGACATATGATGTAAATTCATTTTAAATTTAAATTTTAGAGATATGTTTGCAATTATCAGCATGTTGTTAAAGAATCTCATCCTGAGAATATCATCAAATAGTAATGTGAAATACAGTGTTACCATTTTGAGAACAAAGGGACTCTGAATGAGTAATCAATAGCAACTGGCAGAAAATGAGGCATTAATTATGATCCTCTCTAGTGTTTTGTCTCAAACAAGGTTTCATTAAATATATTGTGCTAACCTGTACATCTTCAAGCCATTACCAATAGATTTGATCAGATACATTTTTGGTCCGTTTCAGGTGGAGGAAAATATCAGACTTAGAAAACCAAAACAACATCTAAAGTGTTACATGATAACTTGAGCTTTTTTTTCTTGATCAATTTAAAGGAAATCAGGGGTTGCTAATAAAACATCTCAGGAGAGGATCCTCTAACAACATGTTGATAATTGCAAACATATTCCTCATTTTAAAAAAATACTTAGGTCTTATAATCTCAATGTAGTCTCTTGAAAATTTAATTATCATCTCCTATACCTAAAGTATCATGCAGGTTTGAGAAGATAATGACAGTCATCCATCAACTGCATCCTGCCAGTGTAATCAGGCTAATCTAGCTCACTGGATTAAAAACCAGCTACCTAGGGTACTAAATACCGAAGTGATGCAATATCATAAACAAAATAACATTTAGCCTTACTGTCTTTCCAACTAATGTTAACACCGATGAAGATCAAGTTATCAATATTTTTATGCCAAAGCTTTTCCAGATCACCATGAGCTGCTTATTCATGTGTGTACCTAAGCAGAGGCTGCTACCGTGGCAAATTCTGTTCATGTGTAAATATACTGGGACTGAGCACAGGGACAGAGGAGAGAGAAGGAGTTTATTCAGAATTACATATATGGGGGGTTTTTTAGCAGTGCAAAGTGTAAAGATTAAATGCAAAGGGAAGGAATAATTTTGTATTCTTTCTGCATCTAAACGTCTTTAAAGCCCCTGATTAATACAAATATTTTGAAGGGCCCCTTCCTTCTCCTTTGCAATACTGGCTTTCTTGCACTGATGCTGCATATTGGCAAGACTACAAATTCAGTTTTACGCTTCTAAAGCAGCACCCTGCTGATGTTGGTGTCCAATCCCGGAGGTTATGCTGGCTCAGCTTGTCTTCGTGCATTCCCCCGGGCAAGGTATTTTTGCGTTGCTGACTGAATTCTAGGAAGGCATTACTAAGCATTGTGATTACAGGTCAGGCACCCCTCCCTTTGCCTTTGAATATTTTCGCTACATTATGAAAACAGTAATTTGAACAGCTTCCTCACTGTGATTATACAAAAGCCACTTTCTGGAGAACTCCAAAATTTTACAAGAGAAGCTGCTGAGTGGTTATTCATTTATCTTTTAAATTTTTATGGTACCAGCCTCCTTGCTTTCCTCTATGATTACAAGATATTAGCATGAGGAGTCAATATTACAATAAAAGATTTTATGCTGAGTCTTATTTACAGAACTCAGACTATAAAGGATATTATAAAGCTCAAACTATGCATCTGTTCCTCCCTCTGCATCTTCAGCAAAATTATTTAAAAATATTTCAGACCATTAGTAGATCATCTCATGCATATAGCATGGAAGCTGTACATCTCCTCTCCCACATAACTAAGAGAAAAATCTCTCTTGCTCTAAGCACCAAGTCATAAAATTATTAACATGATGAGGGTACGTTAATAAAGCAACCAGTTAATTGTTAGGACTTAACATGGAGAACCCATATGTTTTCACATGCGATCAAGGGAGAGCTCAGTTCAATACTAGGGTGCTAGGAAATGGCCAGGAAATACCATAGGCTACAGTCCCCTCTCCCAAATAAATGTTATGCTTCTCTCCCTGCTTTTTAGAAGCCTGTACCATCAGGAGGAGCACCAGTGTCTCGAAAAACACTCCACAACACAGCTGAAACCAATACAAGCTGGGTGGTTTAGTTCCATGAAGGAAGAATGTAAATGAGAAATCCTGTGCTTCCTTCCACCACTGACTGACTGCCCAAGCTCTAGTCTCTCCCACCCATCCCAGGAAGCAGTGCTCAGTAACAGGTTGCCTACATCACTCAACTCCCTCTTCCCAATCCTACTCAGGGCCTCTATTCTTGACACCAGTTATTTGTGCAGATGTGAAGTTTGGGAAGGGACTTTATCTACCTATTAATTAAAAAAGGAAAGTAAATGGGGGCTTAACATACTAGAGTAATTACAGACAAAAGGAATACACAGTTCAAGAAAATTCAAAGGGCAATCCAGCTCATTCAGATAAACAGGCACGGCTGGGAGTACAGAGCTGAGCTAATATTTTCCCCATCCTCCACTAATACCATAAATTTGTAATTGAGAAGCACCCAGCTCTGAGGCAGTCAGATTAGCCGGACACAAATAGTAATTCACCAAAGAAGTTTTATCTGCACTCTGTAACATTATTTTTACTTCCTTATGTAGCAACATGCAAGACAGTGTATACAAATTAATTTACAGAATATTCATAACCTTAAATACAATCAAGCACAAGCAAAAAATAAAGGTGGCAAGAAAACTTGCACACCCTAAATAGTGTGAGAAAGAGAAGGGCAAAGACAAGAAAATGTTTGCCTGGTAAGGCATTGAAAATGATTCCTTACAGAACTGCTCATCCTTTAAAAATAGCATCCCTCCTCCAACTACAACAAATTCCTAACACCTGCTACCCACTTCATTCCAGGGGGAATGTCTTCCCTGATTAACTTCAGGTGGTCACCTCCAGCGCTGGAAAAAGAAATCTAGCCTGTGCCCCATACATTTTTACTTTCTGAAAAGGTTTTGCAGACTCCTTATCTGCTGAGTGACAGGAGATATTTTCCCAATAGCACAATAAGTAATTCACTTCTAATAAATCATGATGAACAGAAAGTTAATATTGCTTGATTCTACTCGAGAAGTAAAATGAAGCAAAATAAACTAAAGTTCAGGCATTCCATCTGCCCTCAAACTATATATCCCTCTCCCCAATCCCAATCTTTTAAGATGGTATCAGCTGGCAGAATCCAGAGTCACTGCTTCAGTTAACATTGTGTCAGCCTTTCCTTCAGCAGCTGCATTTCTTAGAGATTGATAGCTCAGCTGTAAAAATCTGCTTCAGGGAGACACCTGATATCAAAAGTGTCAGAGAAGGAGAGATTAAAAAGAGAAAATTTACAAAATAAAATCAGTTTTTCAGCTTTAAAGTTATATTGGTGTTAAAAACCCCCCATACGTACAAGCCTTAATATTTTTTATACTTCCATAACTCAGTATTACTTGGATTTAAGGGGACATCATGTTCTTTATATTGTTTCTAAAACTGTGTGAGGAAGGAAGAAAAGCACCTGGTGCCACTGCTCGTAGTCTTTTTAAGGTCTCACTCATCAGAAAGGTCCAGAAAATGATGTAATATTCTGCCTCATTGGAAAGATCCATCTAAAGCATCCTCAAACATACACTAGGAGTGAGGAAGAAGAGCTTTCTTGTTGTTTAATAGACACTGGTTAGCAGAAACCCTGGCAAAGCATCCTAGGAGCAACTGCAGTGTCAGGCTGTCACGCTGATACTCAGGGCTACACCTGCAGCCTGAGGACAATTTATCCGGGTGCCTTTGTACCCATTTGAAGAACAACCACCTTGGAAAAAACGATGTGCTACAAATACGTTTTTCTAGTCTAACTCTTAAATTTTAAGTAACACCTCAGCTGTCAGATGCCACTAAAACCCTGCTCTACCCCACTATTCATAATCACTCATTTCTTTCACTGTTGCCACTTCCGAGTTTTTTGTTCTCACAAAACTTGTATTTCCAATTACATTTTTCATATTCTTCTCTACTTTTCCATTTTTGTCAGTAAATCTCACTTCTGCTTCCCACATACATTGTACACATTCTTATCTCCTACCATTCACATTTTTGTCTGTATGCTTATTCTTACAGCTGTTTAATGTTACCTGATGCTTTATTAAAAACATTAAAATCAGTTACTCTTCTCCATTACACCAAATACACATCTTACAATTATATAGTTTAGGAACATATTAAAAATACTTTTAAGTTGGTGCTATTGTCTTCTATTAATTTTTCTCTATGCATTAAACTGGTATCTATGCCTTTGTTTTAACTTTTGCTTGCTTAATCCTCACCACCCTGCCAGTAATACAAAAAAGTTGCCATTTTTGCTTATGCACAATATGAACGAGCTTTTATGTTCTCCCTAGACAGCTCAGATTTCTGGAGCTGTACCCTTATTATACTTCCGTAGCTATTAGAGAGTGAGCTCTGAGATAGTACTTGCCCCAACATTGCAGAATTGTTCTTTAGGTTTGAATTCTGCTCAAGCTGCTTTAAAGTCTCTTTAAATTTTAAAGAGGCAAATTACTGACTATGCAAAGACAAAGTAACACACACTTGCAGACATTTCTTTTGCTGAAGTGATCATCTGTTAAATTGCCCAAGAAATTGGTGCTAAAGGCATTTTTCGGGTTTATTTCAAAAGTTCTGATAGTGTTTGCGAAGAAACAAATTTTTTTGCACAAAAATAAAACAAACTTTTTAGTTCGTTGAGGATGTGACAGCTAACAAATACAGTCTAACATGCTGCTATTTTTTCTTTAATAAATAGCTCAATTTGCAGACTACAAGACGCAAACCTTGAAAGTTCCATGTTAAATTGTGAAGAAAGGAGAAATTGGTAAATTCTGAGAAGTTGTCCGAAATCCTGTCTTAATATGTTTACTTGAAGTATATTCCCAAAAGGAGCACTAAGTGTGGTGTTAATGTGCATAAAATGTTACTGTCATACTGCAAAATTCAGGCTAATTTAATAAAGCCTGATGTGCCTTACATCATGTTGCAATGATGCAATTGCTAAATGAGTCATCTCACATTAGCTTCATGGCAACAGCAGAGTTGATGGCTATTGAAGGGAAAATGGGGTAGCAATATTACTGGAAATATTGATGGACCAGCTTTCTACTGAATTTTTTTCATCCAAGAAAAAGCTGCCTTATTTATTACTAATCAACACAAAACTTATACAATAATAGCAGCAGCAATGAGTTAAAAATCCATCAACCACTAAATAAAAATATATGTAGCATACACAGTATCATATAGATTGTCCACATGTTCTCAGTGTAGTGCTATATATTTCACGCAACATGTATATATATATATCATGTACTATAGAGTAGTGTATATTTTATACATTATTTTATATATATAGGATTGTACATAGTCTATGTGAAATGTATTTAGTAAATTCAGTCCGTAGCTCCTTCCAGCATTCGTGTACTCTACAGTTTCATCAGCAGCAGTTTTTTCTAAATGGGTTTTATAACTTCTGAAGTGTCCCATCATCATGTAGACCATAGAGATTAATGAGTAAGAAAAATTGAGTAAATTAAGATATGACCCTTTACAGGAAGGCCACACTTTAAACCACAAGTGGTGAATGCCTCTTTATTCCTGCCTAGTATCCATTACATTCAGCACTTGATTCTACCTCCTTTCCCAAACACAGGACAGTGTGTAGCCTTCAAATTATTATGAAGGGAAGATAAACGTGTTATCTCCACACGTCAAAAAATCCATCATGTCTATTTTTCATGCATGATTGTTTAGCATGAAAACAGAACATTAAGGGAATAGTCACCAACAATTTACTATCTTGAGCCTAGTGAGGCCAGTGGGGAGAGACTGTGCCAGGCACATAAGAACAGGCACTGTGAGGCTAAAGGAGCATCCCTCCTGCCAATTATCCAGGGCTCTCATGGGCTCCTGGGGATGAAGTTACCTTCTGTGAAGACCCACACAAACAATTAGAAGAATTAGTCTAACAGCTACACAAGTGCTGCACATTTATCTCAATTTCACCTTAAAAATAGTGCAGACCCCTGGCTTTTTTTGAGCTCAGACCTGTCAAACCAATGTGCAGTGACAGCTGGGGACCTTTTTGATGATATTGGAAATAGGAGTCGTGAATTCAATATCTGAAGTCTAATCTTGTTTCTTTTACATAAGCTACTGTTTTCAGTACTAAATCACACAAATGTGAATAAAATCTTTTTTATTACAAGAAGCTTTCTGAAAATTTAACCTTTACCTGATGTATAATTTGTGAAAAGAAGCCCTTCCCAAAACTGCAATTACATGACCAACAGGAATGGTGGAGTCCCCTCAAAAATCACAAACCACCACCCTCCCTCCAATTCAAAGACACAAAAGAGAGACTTTGTGTCAAGTCATGTAGCATTGCACTTCATTCTGACAGCAATATAGAGTTTTTAATATTTCTTCTAAAAGCTGTCAATTCTTTCTCCAGGTAAAAAATTTTTACATTCATCTAAATCAGCTCTGCATAAGCCTCAATTTGTCATCTTACCTATCCACTTAGAGTCTATATACTTTTGGATGCTCCTTTTTGGCTTGCTTAAAACACCTGATGGAAAGAAAACCTGAAAACCAGCACTTCCTGCTAATAAAATATTCGCAAATTAGCCATATTTAAGTTCTTGTGACTAAATGTTACAGCTGAATCAGATTCCATTACCTAAATTTCTCAGGTTCTTAAGCTACACTGAAAATCAATCACACTTCAACTCCTACAGCCTAAATATAAAGCCCGTAGGTAGCAAACAGTCACTACAAATCACTGCTTAGATTATTTTCAGTAAAAGGTGAGAATGATATTAAGAGCCTGAAACATTGCAGTTTACAGTGGTCTTGAAAATTTTCATTGCAGCCTTCTGTAAACTCAACAGAAAGTAAAACTTAAAACTCCTCCCACTTCCATACGAGGTTATTAATACCCTTTACACAAGTAACATAAGGAAAGGAGGTAGAAGAAGGATGGATTCAAGAGTATTTGGAGAAGTTAGGTATTTTCACAACTCATCTGTACCCAATAACACACTCAGGAGACTGACTGGCTCTTGCCATTTCACCATTTCAGAAACCTTAGCCACTGTCCTTGAAGAACTCCTGGTTCAGAGCAGAGACTAGAAAAGAATGGGGTTGGTTGGTTTCAGAGAGGAAGAAAAGTAGTGGCTTGTAATTCCTCAACAACCTAAATTTCCTTTTCTTTTGAAGAATACTGGAAGAAATATACTGCAAATGTCAGAAGATAATGAAGAAGTGATACTGATTCAGCTGGAATACAGTATGCAAAATTAATTTCCTTCTCAGATTGCATTAGAGGTGTTTTAATAAGGCTTTTACCAATTCCACATTTCACAGGTGAACTAAGGAACCAAGGACAACTAAAACTAATGCTGAATGCAGAGCGAAGCTGATTAAAAAACAGCTAAGAGTTTATGACCAACAGTGGGTGAATGTATTAACTGAGACTTTGCAGGCATCTGTTTTGGGCATCATTCCACCTCTTAATTAGTGGCTTGGATGAAAAATGAAGACTACATTTACTAAATTCACAAAGCAAATAACCCATAAGGATCTACAAATGCAGTGCAAGCCTGGAATTCAAAATTGCACTGACAAATTTAGAGATGGTAGAAGGAACGTGTTAAAAAAGTAAAATACATTTTTGTACGTGGAACCTGTAAACTGAAAAATACAGGGTGAGGAATAACAAGCTAGCCAGCATTACCATAAAAAGGTATTGGGAAATTTTAGATCACCACGATTGAAATAAGTAGCTGAGACTGGAGATTTGTTAGGAAAATAGGTAAATACCACACAGGAAAAAATTCACAGTATTGTCTGAAAGATCCAGGAAATTTCTTTTTGCCATAGTGGTAAAGCCCTCGGTGAGCTACTTGACCTCATCCAAAACACTGTAATTCCCTAGGGTTGTGAATTTACTGGAGAACATTCAGAGCAAAGCATAAGCTTTTCTACTAATATTTCAGTCTGAGATAGAACCTGTTACATATCCACTGCTAAAATATACGTTCCCTATACACACCCATGTAAAAATTAACTGCAGTTATGTCGTATCTTTTCTAAGGACTCCTTATCACCTTAATCATCTAATGGTTTTTCCAGACCCTACAGACTTAAAAGAGAATGGACTCCTCTCCATGTCCACTGTCTGTACCAAAAGAGTTAGCTACTTTAATTACAATGATGTTTAGATAAGGCACCAGGGAAACTTTTTAAGAGTAATTACACTTAAGTAGTGGAAAACAAGACCCAGAGTGGTCATGCAGTCTCTTCCATCTCTAGACTTTTTTGAGAAACAACCACACAAAGCCTCTGTAAGGGACAATGCAGCCAGTTCTTCATTTGGATTGTAATGACCTCTCGTGATCACTTTTGACCTTCTCTATGACAGATTTCAAACACTGGAGCTGCAATGAGAGCTGTATTTCAAGTGCTACCACGCCATTTACAAAAACCGAAAAAAACTCTAAAGATTCAGCAATCCCACCACATTCCAAGTTAAATGAATTCAAATGCTATCAGATTTACCTGACAAAGACCAAAATAAAATACAAACTGTATTTTATCACATTAATTTAATGGAATTAAAATTTAATTGAAAGTTAACTCTATGTTCACTTTTTATTATCCTGAATATAAAACCAATACAGATTTACCTATGGTAACATTCTCCCTACATACTAAAAATTTTAAAGAAAAAGAAACTGAGGGAGATTAAATAGTAGAAAGCTTATCAAAGTGATAAACAGAACTAAAAGTGATGTTAATAGAAACAAATATGTATAAGAGTCTAGGTTTAAAATAGCTATATGTAAAAAATTAATATTAAATGGTACTAGATAGAAATAATCCTAAATATATAGAGATATAAAAGGATTTTCCTCACTGAGAAACCAAACAACAGAAATTACACTCATTACTGCAAAGCAGAATGGAATTTTATGCAAAGTTCATATAAAACCATTTTCCAATACAAAACACTAACTTAACAAAAGAGTACTGTGGAAATTAATTTGCTTCCAAACTAATGTCAAGTTTAAGTTATTATATTTAAATACAGTACATACAGAGTTATTTCAACAATAGTAACAACACTAATACAATGTTTTACTGTCTAGACTGGCAATAATGTGACGCCCATAACTCTAAGGTAAAGAGCTATACTGCTTTTTGGGAGAATGTTACTGAAAGCTCACCCATACAGCTACAAATGGGTCTTTGTTTGCCACATCTGCGTTGCAGAGAAGTAGTAAAGGCTGTGAGAATGATCTTTTCTTAATAGGGGAAGCATTGCCACATGGTGCTGCCCATTCACACTTCCCAAGCTACTAGTTAAAAGACTAAAAACCAAGATGTCAAACTCATATGCTAAACTTTATCCTGCAGAAGAAAGACACTCCTGAAAATATCAGTTCAAAGGAAATAGTCAACCTACAGTAAAATTAAAAAAAGATTCCTTTTTAAGAATATAAACATAAAGTAATATATTAGAATTATAAACATATTAGTTATTTAAATCTTTATCAACAGACACTAAATGTAATCACATGCTAATTATACTTTTCAAACAGTCAAACTTCCTGTACATTCAAAACAGACTTTTAAACAATGATCAAAGTATGCTTCGTCTGGCTCATTAGAAATCACATGAAGGAAATCATCACTCTAAAATGAAGAGACTCTGTACTTACTTGACAGCCTGGTAAGCCAGTATCTCTACCATACAGTGGAAATGGACCTCTGTCTGAGGTTTTTCCTATAAAAGAAAGAAATTTAAAATTTGGTTATTTTTAAAATCCCGTAGACATCCACATCAGTTGCCCATACATATGCAATTCAGAAAATCTATTTGCATCATAGTAAATTCACAAACCTCAAGTTGCATGAATAAAATCAGTTTTTTATACATCTGTGTTTAACACACTCAAACAACACTACAATAATAGATTACATATTTACCTAAATAAATTCCTTTTGTAACCAGTCAGGCACTATAAAATACTCCTATTCAGTATGTTTATATACAAAAGGCATAGGTCCATTTTCATTTCCATTATCAACAAGCAAAGGTAGAGACACTTTTAGACATTTCTCCTTCCTGCATGAAACTAACACTTAGCTGGTATCCATCTTAGACAATGAATATACTGAGCAATAAAGTCAAACCACGTGAAAAGCAAACAAAAACTTCATTCAGAACTTCATTAAGTAAAACTCATGCCAACCTTAAACCACAGCTGATTCATTCAGCTCAACACTCACCCCTAAATCCTTAAAAATCTTTTTGTTTAATGTACATGTTAATGTTTAATGATCAGTGGGTACAAAACTCAAGCGAGACAACTGGACAAGATAGCAAAACACATGTATTTTTTGCCATATATGCAATCTTTGCCTGTAGGTAGCACATACAGAACATTGTGTCTCATGCAGAGTGGCTGCCTTCTGATGTTGCTGTCTGAGGTCATAAGACATTAGCAATGGGTTCGCCAGTTCCAGGAAAACTACTTAGTGCTGTATTTGTTAGGTATGCCACCAAAATGGCGTATTTGTCTATCAAAACTCAGTGTGCAAGTTAGAGCCCAGAATCAACACCTTGAAACAAATCTTGAATAGAAACCCGCTGAACAATGCCAAGCATCAGACACTCATCAAGTATGTGTGTAACAGAAAACACCACGTGCATGTGCCTGCCCTAATTACGACACAGTTAGGACTCAGAAAAACCCTGTACCACCACTCAGAGTCTTATCCAAAAGCAAGCATTAATTAACCAGATCTACCCATTTGAAAAGTAATGCTATCTCACCCAACTAGGCATTCCCTTTGCAAGCAATGTGTGTTATCCTGTCCTAACAAGAAGAAAAAGTAGCCTTTCTTCCACATTCCTATTTCAGGGATAAATAGCTCCATTATATTGCAATTGCACATCAAGAACAGGACTTCCTTTGCTTTTGCTGATTTTTCTCTCTTACTACCAAAAATCCCTAAATATAATTTCATAAGAGGAAAGCATAAAGTATGCTTTTTGGTAATTTTAAAAGTGCATCTTGTGTAAGCAGGGGGGAAGAGGAAGCCTGAATCTCTTGGAACAACATCTCTGCAAGATTATAATCTTGATAACTAGCAATGGTATGGTCAACAATAGTTTGCTTGAAAAATGGCAGCTCTGCTGTAACAAAGGGAGGAAAAAATTTAACATTTTTCTGCCGAAGCAATTTGCCTCTAACAACTATCAAGCACCAAGCAAATAAAATACCTAGCATGCAAAATTATAAGTAGTAGGATGAATCATGCTGTTCATATTAAACCAGACTCAGCATTTTCTTTCCAGAAAATGAGAATCTCATATCACATGATAAACAACTTTGACTGAAGTATGCAGTATTCCAGGCAGGCTTTAAAACAAATATTTGTACAAGAGTCAATTACACAAGCTAGAAAAATTATGATGTAAATTATGGTTTGTGTAGCAAGCAAGAAATTGTTAGATAAGAGTGCATAAAATAATGTTATTTAAATGTTATATTTTTTAAAGTATGGCAGATTCATATTAAAGGAGAAAAGCTTACTAGAACAGCCCAATCTATAGTAAATTTGGTTCTGAGAAGTAACCAGGAAAAGTCAAGGCTTTTTGATGCTGTAGTGCCTAAATATTTATCAAAAATTAGCTGGAGCAAATTAACATTTAACCTGTGTTCAAATGCCTCAGTTTTTCAATGAAGGGTTTGGAAAACAACCCAGGATCAACTATGAGAGGGTGCATTTCATAGACAGTGTCCCAAACACATTCTCAGTGCAAGCACTTAGACAGGACTCAAACTTGCAATAGTGTCACAATGTTAAAGGTACACATTTTTTAAACACCAAAAATTAACAGGCACACGCTACAGCAGCACACATTGAGCCCACACTCAAGCCCTGCTCCTGGTTCTCTCTCAAACTACGGAACTGCACCCTGTGGTCCCTCATGTGGGACTGGAACAATGTCAGCAACTTCATCACCACATTAGCACGGCACAAGGATGGGACAGAGGTGAGCGATCCTGGGCACCCTTAGAGCACATTACTGGAGTTCACTGAAGCCCCTGAAGCTTCAGTGATAAAAGATCAGGATTTCCCAGCATCGTGCTGTCTGGCCATAGCACTTCACTACCAACACAATGAAAAGGTGACAGAGTACACATTTCAAACTGCCTGTTGTCATTTCAACACACTTCAGCTGCTCCAGTCTAGGCACAATGCTAATCTCACTATTTAAACCTTTGTAAGCTAATGTCACAGGTAATGTTTATTTATCAATACAAAGAGAAGATACTTCACAATACTTCACAAGGACTTGAAAGGTGGGTAAAGTTCTCTCTCGTTGCTTTACAAGCAGGTAGGTCCCATACACACTCTCTGATCAATGCATGGGCAGTCTCTAGTATCCAATAAAGTTCATACACATGGCCAAATATATCAAAGGAGAATCCCTTTGTTGGTTTATAGCTTATGAAATACCTTTCTTATTTACTCATACTCTCTCCAGATTGACAGAAGAGCATAAAAATGTAGAGGTTACAGTAAAACCCAAACCTACTGGAGACCCAGTGCTTACGAGAACGCAAACTTTAAAAATACAGTGAGACTGAGAGCCAAAGCAGATCCTGAAATGACTTGCAAGTTTACCCCACAAGACTTGCAGTTGAGTCTGTTACACCCTCTCTCAGGTCTTGTCTCAGTCAGTGCTCACTACACAGACAGCAGTAATCTCTTCTGCATTACAGCTGGAAATTCAGAAACAGTAATGCTCAGCATTTTAGGGACATAAGGAAACTCACTATGGCACTTGACATTAATTAGAAGAAGGAGAGGAGTCTGCAAAAAACACTATAAATTACAAAATCCTCGTTGAACATTTTCATTTGCACAGGTTTGTGTAGACACGGATGTAAGGTAGTGTGCAGACATATCAGCTGGGAAGGTAAAGCAGATGCCCAGATGACGTTTATTTCCTCTTCAGAGCTGATTTTATTTTCACTCAACAAAAAAGTTAGACGCTGTAATTTTAGAAGCAAAATCTGTGTCTTGCTTATAAAGTAGCATCATGGTAAACTTTTCTTCAGGTTACGTACTAGTGGCTCTATATACCAGAGTTGTGCATTCCAAGCAGATTTGGAATAAAGCAATAGACATTTAAAAACAATTGAGTTGGTTATATGCAAAAATTTTACATCTGCACAGGTCAATTCACAAGGCCTTTGAATCTTTTAATAACTTGGAATTAATGTGTTTTATTGGGCTTTGGGCCCAAATTGGCTTAATTTTCATGTGTTTTTATCAGGAAAAACTTCAAGGACCTAGTCACCACCTACACAGGCTTAAAGTTCAGGGACTATGGAGTTAAAAGAAGCCCAACCAAGAAAATCCCACTAGGCATTTTGAACCACAAATATTTCCCAACTGTGTAAATTTAAAACCTTGACACATTCTCTACCAATTCAAACATTAATAGGCATTTAATAAATAATTTTTTTCTCTTGCAATCACTTGTCTAAATGTGATATGCTCACAACTTAATATAGCCTTTGAATACCACATGAGGAATTGTCTTCCACAATACATCTATATGCATAACAGCTGTGCAGCCTAAATACTCTTAACACAGAACAAAGTGAAACAGCAAGATGCAAAGTGATAGTGAGCTGAAAACAGCACTACATTAACTCAGTTGAGGACTACTTCAGTGAATGTGCTATAAATGCCTGCCAGTATAAAACACCCTTTTCCCTCTGCTAGATAATGCTTGGCTTATGAGAAGATGACAGAACTCGCAAAGAATTATTTCAATTCCCACAGAATTAACCCTTTACAGACTGAAGATCTTTCTGTGCATTGCTAAGAGTTTGTTTGGTTGACAATATGGAAAGCAACAACATCTTTTAATGAAGCAATGTTTATCATCCAGTATGAATGCTATAGTGACCACAGCTGGCAGCTGCACTGTTTGTCAGACATGAAGTATGTCTGCCCTACTTGTACAGAGAATCCAAGTGAATACTGAAGCGCGTTTTTACAGTTCCTAAACATCATTTCATCACTGATACAACACTTTGAACTGGTCCCTACAGATAGCCTACCCAAAAGTCAGTTTATAACAAAAGATTGTTGACAACTTTGAGAATTTATTTTTCTTTTCAAGTTATTAAAATGGTGTTGGTAATTCAGCTAGAAATCAATTTTTATACTGCTTTCTCCCCCTCCACATCCAGCAAAGTATGTGTCTTTGTTACCCACAGAATGAATACATTCAAATAATTTTTCATATGCAGATCCAATGTATCAAGGAACGAGCTGCACAAGCTACACTGACAGGCGCATACAAAAGATGCAAGAAAAACCTTCAACAAAGACATTTTTCTACTAATCAATATTGCTTTCCAAATTACCGTGAAGTAGAAAGCACACAAAGTTCATAGAATAAGATTCTTGCAGGTGCGCTCTTTATTTTTTAAAATTTTGTTGGCATTAGAAATTTCTTATTCAGCAATTATTCAGTACAGTGAAAAAAAAATTATGTTTGATTAAAACACAAATCCATCCCTGCTCCTAGGACTTGGTGTGTTGCCTCCCTTGAGGCAAGACTGACACATGCAGCCATACGCATTTTTACTATATATCCATACATTTCCCACAGCAGCAGAGGAATAATTTCTTCCTTTTCTACTGCTATATAGCCTACTCATTAATAGAGGCTGTCACAGTTTTAGTATCATCTTCTCTCTAGCATTTCAAAGATCTATAATGCACACATGTATATATTGTGAATACATATCAAAATACAACATACATTTTTCCTTCTTGAGACCAGAACTCCTGGAAATGAAACAGATCTGGAGCAATACAATTTGAAGAAATGGCTTAAAACAAATGACCTCCTATTCTCTTCATGACAATGTTTAAGTATTATTGGCTGATGTGTGCCAAGCATGCTGCTGGCTGCACTAAGGATGTTTAACAACCCAGTGCCAACAAGTGCAGCTGCTGGACTTGCAGCACCCTCCTCCTGTTCATTCCAAGCCAAATTACTCACTCAGCTATGAACAATGAAGCAGCAACACAGGAAAATGCCAAGTGCAAGTGAGATTAGTGATAAACTACAGGATCCCTACAGAGGTCAGTGATTAGCAGGTCCCCAGTCGTAATCACTTTCCTAACCTAGCCTTTATCTCATCACACGCTCCATCTTAGCTCAGTCTTCTGACTGCAAGCAGCTTCCCCAATCAATATCCCTCTAAGTCTTGCAAACTCATCCACACTCTGATACCTTTTAACAAAGCAGTCAAACCTACACAATACGGAATGTCTGCAAACTTGTAGGACAAATTTTTAACTTTAAATTTAATAAGTAATTAATACACAATAAAATCGTATTACTGGAAAATTTGTAATAAAGTAACAGAACAGAAGAAAAACTACAAACATACTTAGCCAGAAATGCCATGCCCAAGTGTTGATCAGCAATGCAGTCTATACAGCTCATCATAAAAATGGTATGTACAGACTGCAATTAGTGAAAAAATGTTGGAGTATTTTTCCCTGTACTGTGACATCTTCTAAGACCAATTTTCCCAGACAGCAGAAGTAAAAGTTTTAGAAAAACTTGGTTTTAACACTACAGATTTGCTCCTTCCTCCTTTTTTTGGCCAAAATTTTGAAAGACCGGGATCCTATGAAACTAACGATTGTCAAGAAGTAAAAGTCTATGATTTTGAATGAGATTTATGGGATTTAACAGCCCAATCTCAGGTCTGCCAGGAATCTCCGAGGATTCTCCATGCCTTAAATTCTCATTTGTAAGAAGACAGCATTATACTTCTGTTATCTAGTCCTATTACTTATTTGGAGCAAGAACTGCTTTTCACATTCAAATAATCCAAAATGTGAAATTCTAAAGATGGAATTACCTGTAATCAACCTCCCATTAAAACTTTTGCAATTTAGGAACAAATATTGAATTATTGCTTTTGTTGACATTTGGACAAGATGATCTGGAAAAAAAATCAGTTTGTTTTCCAAAGACTCTAAAGATCAGAAGTTTTTATATTTACAGTTGTGTCAGTATTTGCAGATGCCTTTCACTGTGAAAATTCTACTGATTGAACCATCCAGGCAGTAAATCTCAGAGTATATTTATAAAGATGTTAAACACAGAAGTCAAGGGATTTCTCACAACTTCTTTAACACAGTATTTTTTTAAAAAATAATGTCAGTGTGTGAAGAGGTATTAAAGAACCTGCTTCTCAAAGACATGCCTTTGACACATCCATCCCATTGATTTGTAAGTACATCTAAGAAAAGATGGAGTATTTTGTCAGTTTGCAGATCACTGCACAGATCTTGTGCTATAAAAACAATTTATTAATGTTCTTATGTACTTCAAATACACAGGAGGTAAGGGTGGACTAAATTCCACATTATATTTGGATTGACCCTATGAACTCGTAATTTATAAGCTCATGTCAAACTAAGAACATTTCTATTCCAACAGAGGCTGATCCATGAGGGCTCCTTCCTCAGTACTATTCCTGTCCCTTCACTTAGCAGGCTTACACTGTGCTGAATAACAAATCAAATGTTTGCAAGGCTAAAAGGCACTGAAGTCGCTGGCAGGAAGAATGCACAACAGTAACTGAGGGAAGAAGGAATACAAACCTGAAGAACTTTCTTCTCTTCCTCCCCCAAGCATATGTGGGCAAGTATCTGAGATCCAAAGAGTTCCTGAATAGCTGTTTTATGTAGTTTCAAATTCTCCACTTGTATGTCTACCCCAGGCTAACCTTACCATAAATAATGTTAACACTCTATTAACCCATTAATATGTGTTACACATAGAGAGAACATCCAGTGAGAAACAGATTAAAAATATACTAAAAATGAGGGAAATCGAGGATACTGAATATGCAGAAAACAATAACCAAAGTGAATTTGCATATGAATACACAAGCATTCCACACTGGTGGCATTTGTCATATACATTTACTTACCTCACCTATCCACCCCATGTTTGCCTAGAGTATCCAAGTGTCTTCACTTTGTCTATTAGAATATTTCCCCTTTTGCCATCTTCCCCACCTCATGCCCAAGGGATTTGGTTAAAATTCTCAAGTAACTAACAAAGTTTCTACTTATAGTTAATGTGTTAACTTATAGTTAATGTGAAAAGCATCCCTTGCTCTCCTGGTGTGGAATGTGTCCCAGATCTAAGGACAAAAATTACTTTGAACATCAATTACATTCTTAAGTCTAAAGTCAAGAGGATTTTTTAATTGGAAATGAATAGAGAATCCACACTTTACAACAAAATGCTACACCTGTTTCCAATCAAAAGATTATTTTGGTGACACTACTTACTACAAATTGCTAGATTACTTCATATATACATATACACACACAAAAAAATAAATTCTGCAGGTATCTACGGCTTCTCTCACTCCAAGTTCTATTAATTCTCATTAAATGTGAAAAGTCAGCTTGTCAACAAAGAAAGATTCCCCCCTTGCCCATTTTCTGTATAAACACAGGCACAAACACAACAAACATTTATAACCATCTTCCATAAGGCAAATGCATACAATAGTCCTCTGTTGTACAACACTTTTGACAGTTCTTATTTGAATAACTTGCATAACTTTTTCTAACTTCACCCTTCACAGACATCACAATTGCACAGACAGAGGTCTGTAAAACAGGAGTTCCCAAACTGTGGGCTCCAAACTAGCAGTAGCTGTTAGACTGAAGAAAAAAAACCAACAACCACCAACAGAA
>VZTI01004001.1:82402-114508 GCA_013397865.1 Struthidea cinerea | reverse complement strand
CTATATTTTATTTTTTTTTTTTTTTTTTTTTTTTTTTTAAAGCATCAGCTTGTCAATCTGTATGTGTTACTGGAAATTCAGAGCTTGTTGGCAGATTGAAACAAATGAAGACAGGTTGTTGGAGTGCTCTGAACTGCACTTAAGGAAGCAAACTACCTCTTACTCAGCCAAGTGCAGAAGAATGTCTGCGGGACTGAGACAAGGTCCTGCAGCCAGGACCTGGATTTACCCTTCAGGAGGAGGGTGGCAGCTATAGAAACTTTCCACGTTCCTCCATTACCGTAACCTTTCCTGTTGGCCTGCCTCAGAGCTCTGCAAAAGGCCTACCAGCCTTGGCAAATCCCACAGGGAACTTTCTGAGGCGTTCACCAGAAAAGGCCAAATGTCCACCTTGGTGTTAAGGATATGTGGTTATGGTACCTGAAAGTATTGCAGACTGAAAATCTTCCTTCTAAGCCTAAACAGTATTAATGAGTGAAAGTAAAACCACATGGGCTTTGTATCTTTTTATCTATTTTACCTGCTTGTACTTCAACTCCCCGGACTGTAGAACAGGTACTGTGGAGTTCGCATATTACTGTGGAAGCCTTTTATACAGAAACAAGGATTAATTTCAAAGACATTTCCCATTTCATGCCTAGCTGTTATCTCTGCTGTATGCTTTCAACTACACATTAGTTCTTGATATCAAACAGTCATAAACACTTAGAAAACACTTTTCTTGATCCTGAAAGTACTGAGTAACTCATCTAAGTCTCAGCATCTGAAGCACCTATTTTACTTCTCATGCAGATTTTTCAACTTAAATTTATGTTTTTATCACTCTCCCTGCATCTATAATTCTGTTATTACCAACTATACAGTGTGTATGGAACCTACTTGCTTAATGTCTTTATCAGCCTGGAGAAAAACACAGAGCACACCCTAAAAGAGTTTGCACAGACCCCAGATTCAGAGGTGCAGTTGGTATACTTGAAGGCAGGACCACCATTCAGAGGAATAGAAACAATCTAGATGATTGGGCCCATAGGAACCTCATAAAATTCAGCCAAAACAAATGTGAAGTTCTGCACCTGGCATGGAGCAGCCCCTTGCACCAGTGCAGGTTGGGGTCCAGCTGTGTGGAGGACTGGTGGTCTGAAAGGGCAGCTGCACGTGAGACAGCATGGGCAGGGCAGTGACCATCCACCTCTGCTCAGCACGCCTTATACCAGACCAAAAATATTGCATCTAATTTCCAAATCCCCAATTAAAACAAAACCTCACCAGCCCACAAACACCAACCAACCAACCAACCGTAAGCTAGAGAGCAATAAACAGAAAGAATCCCACTGCTTTCACTGGATGCAAAGGTTCCTTTCTTTTAACTAGTATCACATCCATTCCAGGATTCTGAAATCCTGCAACTGGCAATTCTTCCCCTAATTTCCATCAGGTCAAATTACTTCCAATTTCTTCAGCTTCCTTTTGCAACGACTTTGTAAATCTATTTTTCTGTATTGGTTTCTCTTTACCTCTCACATTTACTCTTCCCTGAACATCAAAATTTAGTCAAACAAGTTTAAGCTTCCAATTCAACTGAAATAAGTCCCTTAATTATTCGCTACATACTGGCTCTGCAAAAATGCTCATGCATTTAAAAATCCACACAACACCGTTCCATACCTCTTTCCTTCTTTGCCCACGAGAGCACTCTCTTGGATATCCGATCTCTGCCATGAGTTTATGGTTTGCACTATGCTGTACGAAACAGTAAATGGTACTGAATGATGACCAAAACTATCTTCTTTGAGCAAGCCATTTGAAGAAGAATCACAGAAATTATTAAGACTGATATTGAAATGTCTGGGTTTCTCCATTTTTTAAATTAAAAATTGCGTAGTAAAGTAAAACATGGAATCATTGTAGGAGTTCTATGCCACAGCTGTATCTTGAAATTTCACTACTTTTATGTTTATTTAATTCACACATATATTCTAATTTGAAAAAACCAAAGTAGTACCAAGGTCATTTAAATTGCTGCACTTTTACTTCTAGGGTTATATTCACAAAGTCTATTTTAAGAACTGCTTTGGAAGCAACTGATGTTTTATGCAGTGAACTGCTATTTTCCCAGATGAATAGAATATCCATTCTTTGGCTCACAGTTTCCATGACACTAAAAACAAAACATTCATCGGCACCAGCTCAGTGTTTGATGGTAAATGCAGCTGCAGCTCACAACAGCTCGCAGTGTACCTCAGCCTGCCCCAGCTGAACAGAGACTCTGTATTTCCCCAACGCAATTTCATTGTTTTACAGACAAGCCTTTTCTTGCCAAACTCAAACATTTCAAATCCTGCCGCTGTTCTGTCTTGAAATGAAAAGTTATCCAATTCTGTAAGTAATGATACTAATGTTAGTCTTCCAAATTACCGAACAAAGTACATAACCAGAAACACGGCTTCGGTAACAGTAGCATCTGCCCCCACAGCTAAAAAGAAATTTTTGGCCAAAGAATTTTGAACTTTGCTCCTTGATACAATTCCAACTCACTTGCTTCAAGTAAGCTGTTGAAGAAAAATTACAGGGACCGTTTTAAAACTGGTAAATGGAGAAAGTCACATGGCAGTCCAGAGACAAGGAATGGCACTGAGCTTTCAGAACTGCTTCCCTCCCCAAAAGGAGCATTAAAGCATGCGTGTCTCTTTAGAACAAAGATATTATAAGAGAGAGTCTTCTGTTTTATGGCAAGATGCAAGACTTCCACTTGTTAATAGTTTAATCCAGCCCCATATTAGTTAACTTTTTATCTGTTTGAGATTCAGTTTAAGTATATGGTCACTCCCCTTTTCACACCGGTCACCACACCACTGTTAAACACTGAGACTTAATCCCATTGCTTTGATTCTGAAGGTCCCGTTGAAACCAGGACCTAATCAATACTCCACAGTTATTAGAAGTAGGTTTAGGCATGAATACAGTAAAGCAACTAAGCACATATGTACTTCCAAGTATACAAATGGACTAAATTCAGCAGGGACTGCTCATATGAACTACACACTTAGGAGACTGATGGGGGACTGCAGGCGGATCACAGAGAAATCTGACAAAGGAAGACACATCACCTCGGCCTACTCTTAATGTAGTTCTTAAATTCCGTCAAAATTACTGGAAATATTGAAAAAGTACTAAGTCAATAATAACCAGTTTGCAACTTAACAAGCGCTATTTTAAGCTAGAAATTAATTTCTGGTTTTGCCATAAAATACAGTAGCAATCCATCCACCTTCTCTAAGGGCAGAAACCAAGTGGCGGCTCGCAGCACGCCGTGTGAGGAGCAGAGGCAGCCCAGCACCGCCGCTCCGGTGTGACAATGCCGTCCCGGGCAGCGCAGGCGGCGCTGGCGCGGTCCCGCTCCCCGCGGCGCGGCCGCTGCCGTGCCCAGAGCGCCCCCTCCCGGCCCCGGCTCTGCAGCGCCACAGAACCAGCGCACGGCAAACGTCACCCAGCGTAAGGCACTACCTTACACCGGCACGGACCGAGACTCCCTTCCGACCGAGTCCCTTTAAAGTGCAGCTCAATAAAGAAGAACAGTAATCCAGAGGCTGCAGCAATATTTAGTAGTAAATCATTAGCGAAACAGAAATTAAATCATTGCTCTTTATACCCAAACCATTGACTTCAACTTGAGATTCAGCAGACCCTTCAGGATCAAAGACTGTTACAGCAGCTTACTGTCAGAGGCCAGTGGAATTCACTTTCAAGCATTACTCTTAATAAATTTCTATTGATGGCCTTTCTACTGACAACTTACTGGACTTTTATCACATCCTTGCCCTAAGCCATTAACAAGAGCAGATCATCAGTGCGCTCCCCACAGGCCACTACAGATTACAAGATCAGAAAAAAAGTGAAGCTTGCCTTGTAGCTTTTCCAGGGCCTGAATAAGAAATGTGCACACAGAGTGCAACATTCTTATTGCCAACACAGCACTTACAACTTCACAGAACTCCAGTGACTGCGGTATAATCTATGTTGCAGGTAGTCATCACTGTAACCTAGGAAGAACATTCACGTTCTTTTGCAAATAGAGTCCTGCGGAAGTTCTTCGGTGGGTCAGTAAATGCTGATACAGGACAAAAATGCTATCTTCAAAATTTCAATTTTATTAAGTGTTTGCTGAGGGTTTGACTCCTTTTTTCCTTCTGAAGCTTAAAAGGAGACAAGAAGTCCAGAAGCTGGCAGAAATAGTCAACTCCCCTTACAGTTCCTGGAAAGAATTTTCTTATCTATAGATTTAAATTCTTCAACTTTATTGCAACACTGGTGTACATTTCCCTATCCTAGTGTTTCCCAAACAGCAGACAATAAATTAAAGATCCACCATCTGACTGCTATATTGGAGATTATGTTTTTGTTCCTTTACATCAAATACAGCGCCAGTTTTTTTTAAGAATGTTAAAGATAAATCTATGTGTTTTCCTGAGACTGTCTTTTTGTAGCTGTAGTGGCAGTAGCAAATAAGGGACTTCATAGGAAGAATACAAGCAACAATGTCTAAGTCCACAGAAAAATCCCACCTGTTTGTGATTATCACACACAGAGCCAGGCATGCAGAGGGAAGATGAATGAACATAGAGAAGCTTTTTCAAGTATAATTTGCAGCATGAAAACCTGAAAGAAACCCCACATCTTAAGCTAAGACAGATTCTTCATAGGTCAATAGTTAGTGATCCTTTTTATTGCTCCCTTCTCAAATGCAGATTCTTTATAGCTGTTTACTTTCTGAAACTTTGGATAATATCTAAAGATGCTAAATTGTGGTGTCAACCTATTAAAGTCAGTAACAGGGGAGAAAGACTGGACAGACAAACAGTATCTATTATAATCACAACCAGTATCTCTCTTCCCCAACCATGAACCACGTCTTGTCCTTCTGCTCAAGTACTTACCACAAGAGATAATTTAAAAAAAAATAATAAATTCTTACCTATGTGAGGGTGGTTCAAAGTAAAAAAAAATTACAGCAGCTATTTTGGATATAGAAGGTCAAAATTCACAGTGTCTCAAAAAAATAGTGTTTTAAAAGAATCTCCAAAACTGATAGCTAAAAGATGCCTGCTTTTCAGATAGCAAAGCACCCAATTTTATTTGAAGTATAACTCAATCACAAGTGCACAGGAATGCTGAAGCCATCTCGTGTAGCTCTATTTGAAATCCTAAATATGGATTTATGACCCTGATCCTTCAAACAGCTACACACATGCTTAATGGGATTATGTGCGCTTAAAGTCTCTTAGATGCAGAAGTATTCGTAAAATTAGGACTTACCTTGGGCATGCAGATCACTAGGACACATTCGACTTATACTGACTTTTGTTATACTCCTAAGACATTTGGACACTTCCATTATATCAGGTAAACAGTGAAGTAAAACTATTTCAGCAGTATTTTCTTTGCATGTATCACAAAAACCTTATAAAGATTATTGTTTTCCTAAAAAAACCCAGGGTACTATCAGAGCATTACCAAAGCACCACAATGCTAATTAAGTGGTCACTTTGCTTATGACAAAAAAACAGCCTTTAAGTAAAAATCAGATACATGTTTTAAATAGTTTTTTTCACACTATCCTAGAACATTATGTATTTCTAGCACTGGAGCTATACTGAAATATTCTGAAAAGTGAAAGCACTTGAGATATTATTTCAAAAACTATGCTCGTATGTATAAGTTACACTTCATCTATGCATGTTTCAAAGTATCCAAAACACTTCAGCTACACATATACACAGTTTCACTAAGATTTTTCTTCCCTGAATAAGGCCCATTCTTTGTTTACTACTTTTTAATTCTTTTTTTAAAAGTCTTTTTTTTTTTTTCCAATTACAGGCAGGAAATAAAAAGAAACGCAACTCTTTTATGTAAAGTAAATCCATCTGGATGTTTGCTGCATCCTATATTATAAACTTGTGATCCCCAACCAGAATGAGTTATAGTGAAGCTGCAGGCAAAATTGTCTCCATATACCACAATCCATTATCCCTGTCAAGTTAATGTTCCATGTTGAGCCATATGGCGTGGGTACACACTCAACAAAGGAAATTCCTTAAACTTGTTATAATCAGCACTTACAGTCATCCAAAAAAACTGACATAAACAGCTTTATTGTGTTTTGTGCATTTCAGTTGATATCCATGACAAAAAGAGGAAGCTTTGGGGGGAGGAAAAAAAAAAGAAAAAAATAAAAAAAGGAGGGAGGAGGCAGTAAAGTTGCAATAATAAAAAGGGAGGGGAAGAGACAGAGACTGTACGTTTCATAATTACACAACATTTTCCTTAGCAAGTGATTTTCAATTACAATAAAGCTCAAGACTCCTGACACTGATACAGTGTGCCAGATTAACAAGAGACAAAAAAACCCAAAAACCCTACATCAATACCTAATTTTCAATGCAAATAATATATTCCATAGTTTCAAAGTGCCTGACTCATGCAAAAGGTTATCAATTAAAAAAAAAAAAAAAAGGTGAATAATTTTTAGTTTTCCTGCTTTGGAAAGAAGGTTTGCCTTCAGTTGTTATATAATTATCAAGAATTTAACAATCTTTCATTAGCAATATGGCAATTTCAGTAAATATCTTTCTATGCATTAAGTGTAGGTCACAGATGAATTAAGGACTCCCAGAAGCCTCTGCTACCTGGCACAACCCATCACATCAAGCCTAAGTCAAGGTACAAGTAGAGCAGAACTTCATTCCAGCCCCCGCAGTGACAACAATAAAACGCTGAGAAAACACACTATCAAATACTGAACTCAGCATCAATTTCTGTTAATTACAGCCTTGTCAGCAACGTGATTATTCAAACAGCTCATGCAAATGTTAATGAGTCCTTATTTGCATATTTATTTTTTCCTTTGTTGAAATGTCATTGATTATTACATTCTACAATGATGAATGCTGCTGATGATGTGCTCTGATATGTAATTAGTCATTAAGTGGAATGAATAGATCAATTATGAAAAAGGAGTGAGATTAAGAAATATCAAACAAGACCGCCCAATGTAACCATAGAATTTTTTTTAAAGGAACTAAAATAATTTCTTGGCATTTAAAGTGCAACATCAGTAGTTTTCAATAAATAAACTACTACTTTCCTGAGGTTAAATAAGATCTTCCACATGCACTGCTACTTGGGTAATCTAATTACAATAGCGGAGCGCTTTTATAAAATCAGTAAGAAATCTGCAGTGACACGTAGGTTTTGGGGTTCAGTTGTTGTATCCCGTCCCGTTCGTCCTCCACTTCGTTGTTTTTTTTTTTTTTAAAAGCTGCTCATGATCCCCCCTCACCCCCCCCCGACTATCTGATCTCTGAGCAGGAATGAGAGCAGTGCTTGCTGCGCTTGCAGCAGCCCCACTTTGTTCTCAAGGCGAAGCCGAGCGCTGCCTTTTGCGACTGCCTGCTCCGACTCCCCAGCCAGCACTCGCGGCTTGCGGATGAAGGGGAAATGGGAGAGAAGAGGAAGGAAGGAAAAAAAACCCTAACAAAAAAAACACATTACTGCAGACCAGATGGGAACATTCCACATGACCAAACCAATCAATCACCTCGGTGGGGCGCAGGTGCAACACAGCCGTGTAGCAACACACCATTTCACAGTCTATCGGGCACAAACACATGGTCACCAATCAATGGCACCCCCAGGACCTGGGGGGGAGGCTCTCTCGAGCCTTACTGGTCCATGCCTGATGACTTCATAATCACACATCATTTCATTCACTGGAGGATACAAACCAGCATTCTAATAACCTTCCCCCGAAACCGGTCATGTTGTGCATATTAATAGAGTGCCGGGTAGAGCTCAACCACCGGCTCCACGCTGCAATTCGAGCAGAGCCTGCAAGAAGGAAACAACCTGAAGCTAAGAACTTCTGCCCGAGGAAAGAGTCAGCTCCGACCCAGATCAATGGCAACATTATTCATTTTGCCAAAATAAACTCTGCATGACGTTTGCACCTTTCACCAAACAACCCTTGAACAATAGCAAGCAAGCAGAGATAAAGGACAAAGTGGGATGAAAAATCAATGAAAGAATGTGCTGCTGGACCTGGTGATATGCAAGACAAAATTCTGAAACAAACAGGAACAGCGGTAACAACAACAAAAAAATTTAAACTATTAAAAAAATTATTGATATGCTTACCAGTGCTCTCAGGGAGAGAAATAATTTTATTTCTTTTAGGCCAAGTATCACAGATTAGTTTTAAAACAAGCAGATAAAAAAGTACACAATGTGATGTGATCCTGACACACCAAGACTTGGATCAGAGCACCAGCTGCTTTTGACTAGTTTGCAAAAAAGGTCAATTACAAATATTAATTTATGTTTGTGTTATTGATGACTCAGGAGTACAATAAACACTATGGACATAAGGACACAGTGACATTTTTGCCAGAGCATATCACACTATACTGTTAAGTATTTGCACGGTTAAAAAGAAACTCGGGAAGAAAATGTGATAAGGAACACATCTTCTCTTGGAATTACATTATGCCTTGGGGCCAAAAGTTAAGTGAGTTGCAACTGAAATGTAAAAGACTAAACAAATGACTAATACACACATATAACGTTATGAATGCTGTAAGTGCCCAGGTAGGTAGGATTCCACCACTTGGTACCAAAGCCAAGAGCTTAGTTTTACTTATGTATTCCTTAAACCGATTATACGAAGAGCAGACACCTCTAAAGTTTACAGTTAAAAATTATGCAAATGCAGCATCTACTGAACTAACTCAATTTTGCTTTTGGGCATAAATTGCTGAGAACTTGGGAAAATAAGTATACTAGACATGACAGGAGTACAGTTGTTAGGCTGCATTCTGTAGCACTACGTGTTGCTTTAGGTCGATGGCAATTCCTCCTAGCCTATCTGGGAGGCTACACAAAGGAGCTACAGCATAATTTAATTCATTAATACAAGGAGGGGGTAAAAATAATGTCAGAAGCAAAAAGCACACTTTTTTATAGTTAGCATCCAGATAATTTGGTGATTTGTGGTGCTGGAGGCCTTCTAATCTTCTTTCCTTGACTTTCTGCCTTCCCTATTTCAAAGATCTCAGATAAATGCACAAAAGTATTTATATTTTGCTAACAATTCAGAGTCTGGGTATGATTCACAGAACCACAGGGCCAAATCCGAATCCTGTAATCCAAAAACTACACACAATAAAAAGGTGGCACACTTGGTGCTAAACAGAAGAGCATGGAACAGTTAAAGAACAAACATGAGTATTATCAAAGGAATATTCACATCCTTTTGCAGAATTATGTTGACCAGCAGCAGAGGAAGTGTTCTCCCTCACTAGAATACAAAAACCATTAATCAATAAAATATTAAATTAAGGGCCTGACAACTGGTTCTATTTCGGGCACTTACAGAATGCTAATTACTGTAGTGTTTGGGGAACCTATAGTGTTAAAATCAGAATTTCTCCTTTAATAAGATCCATTTTTTAGATTAAATTCAGCTCCTTTTCTTTTGAAAGCTCTTGAAAAGAAATGAAAATGTCATATAATGAATTAAGTACTAATATTCACTACACTTCATATGCAACACAGGGCAAGTTGATGGCTATGCTACAGACTTGACATCTCTTAAGAGCCAAAAAACTAACAGCTGGTGACATTCCCAATGGAAAGTGCTGGGAGGAGTTTGACAAAGAATCTCATCCAAAAATCAAAGGGCCTCAGTAAAGCTTACCCTTACCTGGAAGCATTAAGTAAGGTGAACAAGGGGATAGCTCATGTTTCCAGGTCCATCTGAGCATCTCACCTCCCTTCCCTGTGCTAAAATTTTGTCTGAGTAAAGTCAAGGGCACAAGGAACTCTGGTAGGCAGCACAAGCCAGCCACTAAACCTCTTCTGCTCCTCAGATAAAACCGAGCCTCTCATTGACTAGGACAGGAAAGCAGTGGGGCTTTGCTTGTGCTTGCGTGTGACATAATTAGACCTTTAAAAGGTTCAGTTCAACACATGGAAACTAGAGCACAAAAGGATTAAGATTTATCAAAAAAACTTCAAAAGAAAGGGTATTCCAAGATGGCAAAAGGTGGTACTGCTTGTGAGCAAGGGGACTTCCACAAAGACAGGATGAAATGCACCAGAGACACATTTTAGTAAACTTCTGAGAAGAGTTTTTAAAAAGTGCATGACATGGTATCAGGGATCTAATTGTTATATAAGTTATATAGGCTGTAAGGACATCAAGATTAACATTAACAGATTTTAATCAGTTTGTTGAAATCAGTGAAGGAGTCATGACAACAGTGACATAAATTTTAATCCATAAAGAAAACAATACGTAACTCCTGAAGCATTTTCTACAGCAAAGGACTCCACTGAAGATACACTTATATTACAATTTTTATCCCCAAAATATACAGAAGCAAAGTTATCAATAAAACATTGTATATAATTCACAAGTATATAACGTATAAATTAGTAAATTTATCTTGCAAAAAGTAGCTTTGATGTATTCACTCACTAAAAATTAGACAAGCACCACTGTTTGGAAAGAGTGAGCTAGAAGTTAATGAACAAAACAGTTACAAAAAAACCAAAACAACCTCATCTTGTCAGTGCAATAGCCTGAATTGGATTTCTGTAAGAACTACTCACATTATGAAAAATAAAGCAAAATTAATATTTACAACAGACATAAGCAAGTATGTGTTGAAGCTTATGACAGTAGATAGCTAAGATTGAAAGAGTTTTGCAATTTCTTGAGTGAAAATGGTTAAATGAGAGGGAGGCAAGGCAAACGTTACCCTAACAAAAGACACACATTTGCCCAATATTAAAAGAAGTCTTAAAAAATTCATTCCTCGAATGAAACTTAAAACTGAAAGTACAGCTCAAATTAGAACTATACTTCTCTCCATGAAAGCAATTCTCACAAGCATTCAAATCCAAAGAAAATCTTCCATGCTACTAAGAATTTTCTTTACTACAGAAACATTCAAACCCAGCTACATTGAATGCTTTAGAGTTTAGGTACTGCCTAACTGCTCCCTTCTATCTAATCAACTATACTGACGTTACTCAGCTTTATCCAGGGTCAACAAAAATGATTCATTCTGCGTTTTTCCTAACTGGACTCCTTATGATCAGTCGTTAGCGTCAAGCTGTCTGATTTCCATTCAGGCTTCACAGCTGGATTCATCATAAAAAAAAGAATATTAAACCTCGGGCAGGCGTAACTGGCTTTGACTTCCAAATAAGCATTTTCCTAAACCAATCATGCTATACTTTCAGGTATTAAATAAGACATTCATTCCAATACAATTTTTTCAATGTGACACAGACTGCATCTATTTAAGCGCTGCAAATGTAAAGAAGCTAAAACCAAAATCTTTAATGAGAAAAAAAAGAATCAGGACAAGGACCAAGAATTTATCCCTGTAAGTAAAAATCTTGCAAAGAAGCGCTGGAATAGCATGGAGGCTGAGGAGAGCTGGAATAGCATGGAGGCTGAGGGTGGGTTTGTTTTAACTTTTTTTTTAAAAGCTATGAGAAATATTTTGGGCGCTTTTTTTTCCTGTAGTTACTGAGATGGTTCTTAAGGAGTTGAAATCTTTTACATTTTCAACAAAAAGGATTTCTAAGTTATGACAGAGAGAACGTATACACTACTCAGAGCTATTTTATATTTAAAGGATGTTCTTGGTCGTGAAAATATTTTCTGCAAGATGGATAGTTATTTTTTAAAAAAATAAATCAATATCCACAGGGGAAAAAGGGGAAGTCTGTGGAAAATTTTTTTATTTATATTTGTCTTCCAAAAAAGAAAATAGATGAGCAGTTCTCCCATCAATGCTTATTTAAGCAAATATTGGAAAGGGTCACCAGGACAGAAAGGAGAAAGGTGGCCTAAGTTAGAAAAGGTGGTTCTTTGTACAAATGCAAAAGATGAAATAGGGCCATCTAATAGTTTGTGGTTACATTGCCACCCCCTTTTTAAATCACTACTGAGGTCTGCTCATGGATTTTCTCACGGGGAAGGAATAGAGCAGGCAAAGGGCCACGTCCTCCTCCTCACAACAACAGACCTTGAACAGGCTACAAAGGGAGTTAGGGACTCCAGTGATCACACGGGAAGGGGAGAACACAGGAATACATATTATCATAAAGACAGCCAAAGGCAAAAAGGCAGGAAGGGTAAGAATATAAATAATTAATAATGGTCAAAAAAAAAGAAAGCTGAAAATAAAATTTACTTGCTGCAGTTTGTCACTTCCTATGTCTTATTGTTGATATACTACTTCTACAGATTTGTCACAACAAAGTGCTCAATGCATGTTGTTTTAGCCCACGGAATCTGAAAAATGAACAACCAGATATGAATTTAAGTTTACCTACCCCAAATTTTGAACTATTTAAAAAGCATGAATTGCTTTTTAAATCCTAAAAACATTTAAAACATTTATATTTTAAATGTTTTTCTTAGAGTGGTACCCCAAGCTCCCCACAGCAAGTTTATGGACCTCTGAAAGGAAACAGTCAATCAGATATCTGTTCAATACCTTGAAACTTCAGGTTTTATTACCAGCTGCCACTAATTCTGTTTCACAGGCCAATACAACCAAATAATGTATCCAAAGAAGGACACAATCAGCAAAGCCACAAATCTCATTACACACACCAGTTTATTGGCAATATTAAAAAAAAAAAAAATTAGAAAGGAAAAATCAAGAAAAACACATTTTGGATGGTATCCTGCAGTTACAATCATTTGACATGATTCTTGTGACAAATTAAATTTTAAAAAAAAATCAAACAACACAAGTTCAAGGCAATACTGTCTTTTTAAAGCTGAACTACTCTGCATATGACCCCTTTTATCATGTACAAGCAGAAATAAAAATGTGAAAAAGTTTGGATTTAGTACTTTACAAACTGGTCACAGCACAGTTAGCTCAGATGGCCAGTTGAACAGAACATCTTTAGGGAGACAGAGCCACCCCAGAGGCTTTGTGGGCAGAAAATCTTTAGGCAAAGTGATTCATCATGTGTGGCAAGATGACTGTGACATCTAAAGATTCTTGCCTTGAGCAGCATGGTACATGCTACAAGGGATCAAGCGTTCTGAAAAAACATCCACACACATCTCAGAAGCTTCAGTAAAAAAGACACGTTTCAAATAACAAAATACTGGACACTAAAAATGTGTATGTGAATTTGCTTTTTGCAGTGGGAAACTACAAAGTTCCCCTTCAAGCCATACTGCTGGCCTAACACAGAAATAAGCAAATTTTTACTAATTTTACATTCAAACTCTTTCAGGTCTAATTTTATCATCTGGCTCATATTCCTTCCTCCAATTTAACTAAGCCATAGTCCTACAGCTTTGATGTCCTTTAGAAGCTGGCCATCAATAAATTATTATTTTTCCACTTTAACATGTATTTTCCTATATTGGTTTTTATTATTCTCTCATCCATTCACCACAACTTCTAGCATTACTAACAGAGAATCAGTGAATTCATTACTATCCTTCATTGTAATATGAAATTTTCATCTTCCAAATCTATTGCCCAATAATCTGTCCTCTGAAGGTGAAAATTTACAGTTACACAGCACCCCTGTTCAGAATCTGCACTTAAAGGCCTCTTAGAAGATGCCAATTTTGAGCATACAAATGTCTCATAAACAAAAAGACCCATGCTGGAGAAAGACTCCTCTACTATGGTGTCCCATGAATAGCACTGGCCACTAACAGGTGCACAGAGAAAGAACCACAAAAACCCAGAGAGAATGTGAAAAAATTACATGGTCTGGACTTCAACAGTCAGGCATTATAGCCAAGTACATATCACATGGCAAGTAACAGAGAATAAACAGTTTTAGAATTTACCTTTTCTTTATATTTAAGATGAAGGAAACAAAAAGAAAATAAATCTTTACAGAAAGCAACACATCTGCACAAAACCACAAAAAAATTGTCTTTTCTTAAAAGAGCCAAAACAAGTCAACAGACCAAGGCAGACAGACAAGCCAGGTAAAGACAGGAAAAATCCCAAAGTGCAGCTGAGCACAAGCCTCATGAAAGTGCTCAGGTGGAACAGTGTACTGATCCAGATGGGTGCATTGAAGGGACAAAAATATGAGTTTAACCACAAAGTAAGACTACAGTAAAATTATACTCTATAGGTTTGAGGGCAGATAATTCTATTAATGACTTTAGTGTAAATTAAACTTTACGTTATTTCCTACCTCTGAGGCTTCGGCATTTTTTGAAGAAAATAAACTGGACCAATGACACAATTGCATTGCATTAACAAACAAGAAGGAAACATAAAAGTACCGTCAAGAAAGAAGGAGAGATCAGTAGAAGGGCAATGGCAACTTTAAAAACACAGCTTTCAGTTCAATAACGGTGCTGAAAGTGATTATCAAGGGAATAACAATGCTGGAGAGCACAGGTTAAAAGAAGAAAAAAAGTTACTGGGGCCTGGATAACATTTTCTCCTGAAGAATCACTGCCTTTCCATTTGGTGTTTATTTCACATTGGTTTGCTGGCATTTGCACTATGTCTCTATCATGAGACCAAGCTGTGTCTGAGCTGGGGAGAGAGGGGGAGGCATACAAAACAGAAACTCCAAGGTGCACAGTAAAAGGGAAGCGTTCCTCCTTCATATTGTAGAATGTCAACCAAGCCAACTAAACGCAGTATCTTGAGTTCAATACATTTGGGCTCTACATTTTCTTCTATGTAAGTGAAATGAGATAAATCAATATAGAAAATATTCTATATTAAAGTATTATTTAGCTTTACTCTGTTCTAAATAAATAGCTGAAAGCCGACTGTTTATTGTCTATACATACGCAAACTACCCTAGATAAAATGGTCACCAACTGGAGAAACACATGGGCTTTTTCCTCCTGCCAACAAACCATATTCCTTTTCATAGTTTGCAACTGTGCCACTGAACCAACTAAACCCAGCAGTATTTTTCTACTGGCCTGTCTTTGTTTACCCTGCTGCCCCCAACTCCAAAATACCGAAGGAACAAATTTATACTCAACTCCTTTATCGGATTTTAAAAGGGTTTGGTTTATTTTTTACCATGTACCTTTTGAACCGCATTTCTAAGAACATACACTTCTAATGTAATAGCAAAAATGTAATTGAAATAAAGAACATATAAGTATACTGGACAAAACTATTTGTTATAATTGTGCCCAGGGCTTAGTGCCAGATAGCTGTCAAACAAAGGAACAAAATCATACAGTTGTTTGGCACTCAAGGCTGAAATCATTGTGAAACATGCACTGTTTATAAATTGTCACTGATGAATAAAAGCAGTGAACAAAAAAATTTTAAAAATGCAGCCAAGCCTCAGAAAGACAAGGCAATCATCGCTCCTCCTCCCACCACTCTGTAATCAAACAAAACAAAATAACCCTCAAGCCCCCACTATGCTGGGCAAGAACAACGTAGTGGTGCAAGGTAAACAGAGCATTGCATGAACAAGTGACCTCAGGCTGTGATCTCACAGCTCAACCTGCAAAGTACCCAGCAAAGTGATGAGATTCAGACACACACACAAAAAAGGCATGTGGATTTCTCAGCTTTATTATATCTAAAATAATTTTTAAACATTTTTAAACAAACTAGTAATGCTAGTGACATTTATCTTAAGCTTAAAAATATCAGTCCCAGAAGAAGTAAAGAAAAAATTGTTTCAGTGATGGTAAAATATAGTAGCCAATCTTTTCCCACAGAACACAGCACTGCTGAAAAAACAAAAATCACCTCACCTATCATTGAGAAGAAAGATCTAATTCATGCCAGGTGAAAGGATGACATTTCTCTAAAAATAAAGGAAAAACTGTATCCTGGAAAATAAGCAAGAGCTCAGTTTCTGATCTAGCATATCTGTACCGATTTCAGTACCTTTCAAACTTGAAGCTGTATAATAATGCAGCACATCCATAAGGAAACAAAATCTCCTCTAAAATTAAAGCAAAAAGAACTTGCAAATATGGGGGAGAAATTCTCATTTTTTGACTGATAGGTAGAATAATATTAAGGTGTGCTAAATGCTTTCTATAGTATAACATATAGGAGCTTCTGCAAACGCCTTTGAAGTTAGAATTACATGATCAGAAGATTCTCTACAGTATTCCATAATGCGATGCAACTTTTAAGATAGGTAAGGCATAATTTAAGAAATACGGTTCTGTAAGGAGTTTATTTTTGTATATCTTGATTCTAGCAGGTCAATCAGTTTAAGCTGGGAAGTACCTCTAGGTTTCAAATAAATATATAAATAAATGAAATCTGAGGTGACAGCTTGTAATGGACCAGCAATATGTGAAATAAATAAATGATGTAACAGGAAAGAAATTAATTCAGTCAGAAACAGAAGTATTATTTATCACATCAAAATAATAAGACAAACTTCTCTTTGCTCCTATCATGGAGCAAACATACTTAAAACTGCAGTATCCTGATGAAGAGCATACAAGTACACTCCTTCCTATCACTGCAGAACATTTTTTAAACATGATACAAGTTTATTTATGATACAGTCATGCACTCAGGTATTAAACACAGACCCCAGGGATCAGCCTTGAAGCTTACAAGACTGTTAACAGGTCACACGTTACTCTCAAGACTTCTGCTTTCTATGTCCCATTACATAAGAGGAAGACATTGCAAGATGCCTTATTTGTGTTGCACGTATCTGAAGTGCCAGGATTGTTTTAGAGGTCCCCATTACAATGGGAAGTCAGTTAAAATTTCACTGCAGTTATTCTGACAATAGCACCAGTTTTGCCCATGGTCTGTACAATTCCAATTTGAATTTACGCATTACATTTTTTATTGCACTTGGTTCCCTACTACCTTTAAGTCTCATGGCCAGACCTTGCCAGTTCTATAAAAATCTGTAAAATCAGTCAACTCATCTCAATAGTAACCACTGTGTTTCTTCCTCATTCCCACTTCAATGAACCTTTTTTATTTTATCTCTCCATTTACGGCTACTGCTTTCTTTAAAAGAATCAGTAACAGTAAACCCAAATAGTGTGAATTTCTTTAATCGTGTATGTAACACATCATCACATAAAATTATGCATCAACTCCCCTCCTATTTCATCTTCAAATGGAGAACCCATGTGAGCACCTTCTAAAAAACCCTGACCAAGCAGCACCCTTCCTCCACCAAATGCCATCCTGGTGAAGATTCCACACGCACTATTTCTCCAAGTGACCCTCCATCTGGATGCCAAGGAAATAACTCTGCAGAATTTTCCTGATTTCTCAATATACATACACAAGTCAGAGCAACAGAAGCTGCACACCTATGTGAAAGCTACAATGCTGACAGCCTCCAGGAAAAAACAAAAAGCCAGCAACCAAGAAAGCCTTGCAAATAAAGCAAGATACAACCATCTCTTAACAGAATGAGTTGCAGTTCCTCTGGTCTTTGCACATTTCTGTTACATGAAAATCTTTCATCCACTTTTCCAAAACACAACTTTGGTACAATATTAGATTGATGTGAAAGTGTCCAGATATTATCAAAATAGAGATTTAAAATTTTGTTTTCTTTTGATGATACTTGACCTATTCATCTATTTTGTAGCTGAAGCATCGCACACCTACAGCAGCTTACAGCTCTATGGAAAACGCAGCGGCTGCCCAGGCAACTCGCAATACCATAGTATTAGGGGTCCAACACCCCCATGCACCTGAAAAGAAACCTACATCTTTTATTTTCATCTGGCTTGTTTTCCCCTCCGAGATGTCTGTTATCTAAACAAAGTCAGGTTTCCAGCAGCAACAAACATTTGACTCACTAAAACCCAGTCTCTAAAGAAAACTATTAGCAACTTCAAATCATATTAATGCAAATACTATAATGCCCCAAATCACAAAAGCCACTTGTTTTGGCACGAGCAGCCTAGTTAGAACATTTTGGTTGATCAGTTCAGAATTTAATCACTGGATACAGGCTGCTGCATTTATTAAAAACTGGACTGCTAGCAACTCACAGGCTACAGCTCCATGCATGCAAGAACAAAAAAAAATTAATGGAATGAAATAGAGATTAAGTAAATGATTTTTATGCACCTGGTGATAAGCAAACATCTTTATTACAAAACAAAGACAAGCCATGAAAAATTACAAAATTATCTTTTAATCACCAGTGAGCCTTCTACAGTCTCCTATTTGAACAGGATAATAGTTATTATGTAGATCCCTAAGCAACTGCCTCATGGGGAAGTTACATCACCAGAATGGGAAAGAATCACCCCCTCCTCCCTAGAAAGGAGCTTGGCGCCTTCAGACAGACTCAAATTTAAAATCCTACAGCTTCACCCAGCTGATCCCATCCACTGGAACACATCTACAAGTGCCCAGGGATGGCAGGAACCACAGGAGAGAAATATGCCCTTTCAGCATTTCATGCACTGATGAGCCTTGTAACAGATAAACATACCCTGCAGCAGCTAAACTGACATGTTATAACAAAGAGGAAATACAAGACTTAAAAATTTCATCAGATTACTATTTATTCCCCTTTTCAGAGGCAGAGTACACTGTGAATAAATCAACACTCAAATGTATCAGACTGCATTAACTACAACCCAAGCTTGGCAGAACAAATTTTATCAGAACTAAAATATTTCAAAATGTAAAAGCCACAGACTTTGCATATTTATTCCCAGACTGGCAATTCAAAAGTACTTAGTATGACAAAAAATCTGGGTTCAAGTGTGAGACCATTTTGAAGAAGGCAACATTTCATCTTCCTCCAACACAATTAGCACCAGTTTTTTCCCCCGTTAGAGCACCGTGCAAGCACCACCACCGTCCATGGACCACCAGAGCTGCAAGTTCCGCTTACGGGACACGCTGTGCATTGTGAAGATACCTGTGGCACTGGTAGTATCCAGCAAAAAGAAATCATCAGCTCTTCCTAGCACAATGTTTAATCATACAGCTTGATGGGTTTTCAAGAACAAATTTATTCACTTGCTTACTTGACAGAAAGAAAACCTTTCTGATTTCTTCCTTGAACCACAGCACTGCAGACTAAGCCTGTTAACAACTCCAACACTGATCCGGAGATTCAAACATAGTCTAAACATGTACAATACTACAGCACGGTTAAGGATGAAGTGCTCTAACACTCCAGCAGCGAGCGGATCACCAAAGGGAGGGGGGGAAGGCCGCCCACCATGCACCTGCTCACCGCTCCTCACCTTCCTGCGCCGGGAGCTGCCAAAGGCAGAAAACGCCGGGCGTGAGCGGAGGCAGGAGAGCGGGCAGGCAGCTGTGCCCACGCACCTACCTGGCACAGCCACACCTGAGCACCACCTGAGGAGCGCTACCAGGGCCCCTCTGCCGCAGCTGCTCACCAGGAGAGAGATCAAAGTCTCAAGGGGCAGAGAGCACACGTGGACACCTGCTACAGCATAACGTTACAAAGGACACAAGCCCCCCGCTGCATGTGGAGAAAGCCTCGAGGTATTACTGTAGTTAAAGAAATGTTAGGAAAGCTATTTGATTGAAATATTACCGTAAACAGAAGGGAAAGCTAAGCTTAACACACGCTCTTGTGAGCAAAAACCCAAGGGTAAAAATGCCCTGCACTTAGCACTTTCACTAAATGACTGTGTAATTTAATTTCCCAGAAACCCATTAGCTTTCACAAAAGGAAAATTAAGAGCAGATGAGAGCAATTCTTTGGTGTGAGTGGAATTTATTTAATGTAATACCTGGGGAAAAAAAAAAGATAACTCTGAAACTGTATGAACAGATACAAAACACTGCAAATCTAGAAAGCTTCAGCCCACAGAGCAGTGGCTCTGTGCTGGCGGTAACCAGTGTGTCAGAGCCCAGGTCTGAGAGTTGCCTCTGCCCAACACACCACGCCAGAGCTGGGACACAGCCAGATGCACAAACACTCCAGAACAAAAGAACTGCTAGCATTCAAAACAGAAACGAGCAAACAAAAAGGAACCTCAATTTATTTATGGCAGTTTTATATATTCGTATGTGAAGTAAATTATTCAAATAATTATCTGGAAAAGAGGAAGAAATGATTGAAATTTAACTTAAAACATTACTCTGGGTTTGAAATTTCATTATAAAACCCAAAATACCACAAAATTCACAATAGGCTTTTAGCCAATCTATATCATACAAAACCAGCACCAATTCAACAGTGACATGCCCCAAAAGGAAAATAAACAATCTTAGAAGGGAGTTTAAATGGAAATCTTCCATTTGCTAGATTCATTGTATGTGATGATTTGGAAAATGCTAATTACTAAAAAAGCATAAGCCTATTAGAAGCAAAAAGACAAGAAGCATTACTGGGGTGAAGCAAAGGCAACACTTTTGGGAAAAGTAGCCATGATGTATTAAATAGAGGTGAGCCAGCACCTTGGTATTTTTAGCTTTAATAATCAAAACAATAAGTGATTCAATGAAATGTACACACAATACTGTGAAACTGCACAATACAGTTACATAAAGTGAATGTTAAGGAACTTTTTCAGCATGGGAAGTTTACAATCTATGGCTTGTGGTGGACTCAGTACCCCTACCTCTAAGTACTTCTTGTAACTGTGGATAAACTTACACTCATGGGTTTTTTACTAGGGAAAGTTTTTTCTAAACTCGGTAATATTTGGCAGATAACTATGCAAAATGTGAAGCTTATTAGCTATTATTTTACAATTTTTGTTCAACTTACTGCCCTGTAAAATGAGATGGACTAAAGCACTTGTCATGATCTTTGTTATGTCACTGTTTTGTCATTTTCTTCTTTTAACATTTTCCTCTTTCTTCCTAATGAATTCTCCAAAGGATATAAAATACTCTGTCTCCACCATTCTCCAAGTTAATAACAATGTAACTGCATATAAATTATTTCAGATCAATCTTGCTATTACTCATATCTCTGGAGATAATTTCCATTGTAATGCCTGGTTTTTTTATGTGTTGAAATATTAATGACTATAGAAAGCAATTCAAGGAAATCTAACTATTATTTTGGACAAATAGAGGGTCCGCCAACTCCCTACTTGCATCTGCCCTCTCCCTTCCTAAAAGGTAATTAAAACAAGATTCCTAGCAAAAACTATAATGGCATCATTCTTAATGTGTGTCATTTTAATAACTATTTACCCTTGCTGGTTTCCTACTATTCCTACTAATGCTTTCACCATTATAAAGTCATTTAATAACAAGATCTCTCTCTTCAATTCCAAAATTCTTTTATTGAAGGGTTACTGAGGAAGAAAACTAGCAATTTTCCTGAAGATTAGTTAGATTCTTAATTGAGTACCAATTCAGATGCATGCCTTCTTTTAATTGTATTTTAAAGTTCAAAAGCCTCTCCTTTTACTGAGAATAACCTTTCACAAATTGTGGTTTTAAAGGCTTACATCAGCTGTTCAAGAACTGTATCAGTACTGGAAGGCTTACAAAGGCTTCAGCTATTTACCATGTTGCTTCAAAAAATGTCCTCCAATGTTCATCTTTAAAAATACCTCCTACTCTATCCAAGCCAACTGGAGTGTTTAAATTACAAGTCCAATAATAGATTTTACAATAAAAATTAAGACAGTAATTTCAGTTTGAAAGATGCACTGGCAGAAGCCCAGCCATTCTTAGAAACCTGCACAATCAGGCAACCAAGCCAATTAAATTAATAGTAACTCTAAAACCAGAAGGCATCGCAATCCAGATATTGATCACTCATTCATATGATTAATACACAAAAGCCATTGTGAGTTTCACAGTAACCCAAAGACTAACTTTGAAAATTCTTAAAATTTGGCTTCCACCCATGAAGCACCTCTCTGCTCCTGCCACTCTTCACACAGTAGGTTTATACCCAGCACACACCTATTAACCCCTGCTACACTGGAACAAGACTGCTAAACAGTAAGAGAGGGTAAAATTCATGGTGCATGTAGATATAATTTACTCAGAAACCCTGTTTTGTGATGCCTGATGACAAAACACAAGTGACCCAAGTGCATCAAGTACAACCAATGGGAAAGGAAATCACACTGCAAAAACCCCAACATGTATTACTCTGCTTCCACTTGACAGTACTATTTTTGGTTCTTTCACCTATTTATTTCAAACAGGAAAATAATCAGGCTTACCCTTCATATTCACGTTATAAACAGAGTAAAAGAAGCTATATTTTTATTAACAATCTGAATAATTTATAGCTCTAATTCCTGTAACAAGTTTCTACTCCTACCTTGTAAATACCAACTGTTGTGTCTTGACTTCTCTACATGGTCAGTCCCTCCATCTCTTAATGCTGGCCATAAGAAAGCACCATGGCATTACCCAGCATACAGCAGAAGCTTGTTAGGAAGAGGAGCAAAGCCATCAGGATGCTAACAGAGGTGAGTGTTACAACATCACCAGATGGTATGAAATAAACTAGTAACTACAACCTGAAGCTGGTCTATTGGAGTCAGCGAGTAAACGAGGTTGGGAAAATGCAGATAATCTAAAATCCTCCATTCTCATACATTCAGAATCTCTGACTTCATTGACAGGTCTTCAAACTTTGTTGTTAGCTCAGAAACACCTAAAACTCTAAAATGTAACCCCATTAAATTTTAAAGGAACTAGTTAAAGAAAAAATGAGAAAACAAGGAAATCTATTCGAAAGAAAACTTGGAAGAATGATCCCTCTTTCGACTTCAAGTGACTGATTTCAACATGGTAAGCTGATATTCAACCACTGCCTTTTCACTCACTATTGACTAAATTTTTTAATGACTTTTTGTCATATACAACCTTGTGGAACTGTGCAGTACACAGATGATGAACATGGAGCACAAAAGTTTGGCTGTTATCCTTTCTACCTCTTGTGGAAAGACAGACACACAAAAGAAAGTAATTCACCCACTTCAAATTTTCAAGACAGACCAACAAAAACCCCTTTAAGCTATATTCAAGAATAATCTGCTTTCTTTCTTCCCGGTAAGTAGTAGCAAAAAAGCTCAGTAGAATAAAGTCCAGGGAACAGTACAACAGCAGATACAATACCACATGCTTGAAGGGTCCTAGCAAAAAAACCTGACCTCTCCTTGCAAGTGCAGAGTACTAAAAGGCAGTATAATTACAGAGAAAAGAATCTCATATCCTTGTGAATAGTTTTCTAGAATGTAATTAAAAGAGAAGTGTTGAATAAGCAAAGATTATCAACTCTAAATGGAGCTACAATACCACCAGTATATCTTAGCCTGATTTCCTACATATCTCTATGGATACCAACAGACTATGCTGGTCCCAAGAGGATTCAGTGGTTTTACTCAAAATATAAGTAACGGCCCTTCTTTTTTTATACTACCAAATCAACACGATAATTCTGGAATTCATTAGTGAGGAACACTAACCAATCCAGCATAATAGCTTTACTTCCTCTGCAAAACACTTCAAAAAATATCTAAATGAATATGGAAATGCATCTTTCTGTGGTAAATTGTTCATTATTGAATCATTATCAACTCTTGTTAGACAAAATTTCTCTCTTTTGCAATGTACAAGATCATTAAAATGTTTGAGAGCTCCATCATGAAAGACAGTGGCACTTTATAATCCACTATCTCTTCAGGCAAATATGCTTACGGCTGAACATAATACACAAAACAACAACATCCCCTTGACACACAATTCTTTCTTTTAATGGTGCTCTTAAGTGTTGACAGCAATGGTGAAATATGTTGTTGCTCTCCCTTCTTCTTTTTTAATAGTTTTTAACTATTTCAGAAATGTATTTCAGTCATGATAAAATGTTGGGAAGGGATGTATTTCTTAGATCTTCATTGTGGAACCCCAGATGCTCAATCACTGCTATTAGCCTAGTGAGATATTTCCTATAAGCTCATCAAGTTCATGTTCTTAGCCTCCATCTCCTTTTAAACTTCAAAGATCACAAAATAATGAACCAACACCTTAAATATCATATGTCTACATTAGCTAATAAATGTGTTCATTCTGTTTATGGGAACATGTCCACAATTTGATGTTAAAAAACTTATAACATCTTTTCGTCTAAAAAACTTTTAGAAGAATTATCATTTTCTTTTCAGTAAAAGATAAAGAAACTACAAACACAGACAATGGTACTACACAGACTACTACTCTGTGTTTTCACTAAGCTTTTATCATTCCTCTCTCAAAACTTTCACCATCAATTAAAATACAATGCAAAAGTGTAATATACAAAGCTGCATCTTATACAGTAACATAAATAAAATGAACAAAATTTTTTGTTATGACAAGCCAAAAGCCACAAGTGGAATACTTTTAATGGCATACTTTTAGAGTTTTGATGTGATCATATCTTAGCGATATATACTGAAAGCTTTCTGTAATTCTTGGCTGCATATAGAAGGAAATGAAGTATTTTTGCGCCAAGAAAATAAAATCCCTAAGAACTCTTAGCCACAAAGCTTTACAAAACTATTTCAGTTCTCAGCTGCTTTGGGTGACTGACACATACATATCTTGCAATTTGTTAATCCTCTCTACAAAATCATCTAAATGGAGGCTTCTTCTCAAATCTGTATTAATGATGTAATTCTATTCCATCTAATAGAATCATCTCTTCAATAAAAATGAAAAACCAAGAAGATATAGTTGCACCAATTATTTTTGTCATATATTTAAAGGCATATATTGCTTAGAAATCAGATGGCTTAAATTAAAAACACAAGCAATTAATTTGCCTTTGCTAATATTAATTTCTTAAAAAAAAAATCAAACTTTGCTATATGTTTTTGTAAAATAAAATCAGTACCAGCTACAAAGCCTAGAGATATTCCATTTTGGAAGTGATCAAGATACTGGAGAAGCAATTGAAGTAACTTGTCTTTTTTTAGCTTTTTGCATTTGAAAAAAGACAACACGTCTGAAAGAATATTCAGGGAAAGTGTGCTCTGCTTTAGCAAAATAACTATTACATTTTAGCTTTCCTGTCTTCAGATAGAAGTGTCATTGACCAATTGACATGTACTCTCTCTAATCAAAGTCTACAGAGATGGGCATTCTAAAATTGCATGTTTTCAGCTTCATATATGAAATTTAAATAAAATTCTGTTTTCAGCAATAGCTGAGCTTTGTCTGCCTCTGTTTCACAGAAAATTAAAGTAGTAAACAAAGACTGAGCAAAGTAGAAAGATTTCCAAAAGAAATTGCAGACCACCAGGATTTGGATTTAGGTAATCCACTTAGATTACCATGGCTATGTCTTAAAAGGACAATACTGAGATCACAAAATAGGTCATGTCTACAAGATGGGGAATACAGAAGTGAAACAATGTGAAATGTACAAATTCAGAACAAATATTCAGAGTCATCCTGAAATCTAAGATACAAAACAAAAATGGTCCCAAGACGATGTACTGCCAAATTAAATATTTTTAAATCAACATTTTTATGTTCCAAATTGGAACACACAAAAGGAGATTTTTCAACCAATGCCATCAACACATTAACATGTTTCAGGTAACACAAAGTGCAGGCAATGAAAAAGAAGCTTTCAATACCTAAGGCTACAATATAATACACCATTTGCTTGCTTTTTTTCCAGTTTCAAAAGCAGAAAATGTCAAACAGGTCTGGAAGCAGGAGTTTCCATTTATTTCTTAAAAGTGACAGAGTTTCTACTACAACAAATATCAAAGAAATTAGAAAATTAAAAATAAGAAGCAAGCCCTCAAATTATTAATTGAAGAAAGCCTACAGTAAATTAGGTAGGTAGTTCAGGAGCTGAATGTTAGGAAAAAATTTTTTTTTTTAATGCACAGATTAAAAATTGCTATAAATGTCTTCTCAAATAAATTTAAGAAAAATTAATCTTTAAAATAATTTAGAATTCACATCAAATCAAAATATATCAGCTTTCTAGATCAACTTAAGAAAATCTTGGTATTTCCTTCTTCTAAAAAGTCCTGGATAATTGTCTTTATGAGGCAACCCAACATAAAAAGATTTGAATGGGAAAGTCAGTGTTGCTATGAGAAACAGAGCAACTTCCAGATGCTTAACATGTCAGGGCTAGACAAGGGAATGAAAAATGTCTCTTTCTGACCAAAGAGGCTTTGAGGGGATACTCGTAAAGAATTACCTACTTACCCATCAGATTTGAGTTCATGAAAGGTGTCGGGGACAATCCTTCATGAGGCCCTAATCGACTGTCATTCAAGTGATCACTGTAATGAGGACTGTCTGCAAAACCCTAGAGAAAAAAAGACCAGAGTATTAAACAGATTATTTGGCAGCCCTGCTAATTGAGTGTAATGACACTTTCCTAATTAAATGTGCAGAGTCACAATTGGTCATTAATCACAAAAGTTGGCTTTCAGGTCTATCTCACAGAAATTACTCTCTGCCCACATATTACTTTCTCCCCATCAAAAAGAAACCACATAGTTTCTTAATAAGCTGTGTCCTCATGGACAAGATTTCTAAAAATTGAATAATACAGAGATATTTTGATATTTGAATCCTCTTAGTGTTAAGTCACTAACCACAGAGAAAAACATTAGTCTGAAGAACTTGCAACTGATTTTTTTTTCCTAAGCTTTCTGTTTGCATTAATAAAAGACAGTAAAAAGTTCAGGAAGAGTCACTGATGTTAAGAAAAAACGTTGGTGCAGATGAGAAGAACAAATTCCATTTCTTCTTGCAGCCTGCTATTAATGCTACATATTAATAGGCATTTTGACACTATCGCACTACTAAACAGCATAGCTCACTGACAAAAGGTTTACTTCCATACAATGATTAAATAAACAACTTTTTCATCCGATTTGCAAACAGGCACTGAAAATGAAATACTATTTTGCATTTTTCTACCATTAGCACAGCCAGCTTACCAGACTGGGAGCAACCCTTACGCAGTCAGGAAACACTGGCTTATTGAAAGCTTACACCAAAGGCAGAGGAGATGGAAAACAAAGAAGTCCTTGGATATACTTATTATTTAATTAACCCAGTTACGTAAAGCTCTCCTCAATACATTTCGAAATGCCGTCAGTTTTTCCACATTAAGGTGTGAATATGCCATTTGCCATTCAGACTTACCAATGCACACTGAATCACTTATTCTGTACCAAAACATGAAAGACCTGGCACTCAAAATTGTACTTCCTTTGTAGCCAAAGTTCTGACAAACATTTTGTAAACCTTATCTTACAATTCACACTTAGTCACATCTTGTTCAGAAACCTAAAGCTCAGGCCTAATTAAGGGAGGAGGGAAAATTGTTCACAGCTACCAGAAACCATCCCAAGTGCCCTGGGACTATAAAATCATCAATCACTGAACATTTATCATTTCTCCAGACCGCAGGCTCACATTCAAGACAACATTAATGGAGCTGAAACAGGCCTCCCTATCTTTGCAGGCATGCTGTCAGTTCTACCAAAGGGCTGCTAACTGAGGGCTAAAGAACTGTCACAGCACCACCGCTGCTTATGGATGCGTGTCACAGCTCTTGCTGCTGTTCGGCTGCACAGCAATCTTCCGGGAGACCCAACTCCCCGCTGAATCTTTGGCTGACTTTTATCTGCTTCAGAATCGGCGATACACTTCTGATAGGCATTCAGAAACAATCTTAGTGACATTTACAACTTGGTTATGACCACAAGGGTGTCCTCTGGAAACCACAACCTAGCCCCGTCTGTCAGACAAGCAGCGTGTAGCAGCAGCTGCTGAGGAAATGGAGTGGCTCCTAGCTAAGGTCACCACATGTGCTTTATTTTTATGCTGAAATGAAACAAGAAAGAAATTAAATCTGCTGAATAAAGACACAAAAATTTGCAAATACAGGACCAAAACCAAAGCTCCTAAATAGGTAGCTTCCTATTTGTGTCTCTGCTTGTACTCCTTATCGTGGTTGTTTTTTTAAAATCTTTTCCCCTAAGGAAATACCTCAGCTATACTTTATTTTTAAAAGAAAAAAACTATAAAGGACACTATCAGTGAAAAAAGAGGATCCATATCTCTCAGACATTCAGTAAGTGGTGCCCAAATGAGGCCCAGAAACGGACATATTTGAGATATCTTTATTTACAAAGTAAATAAGAACTACTGAAAATATAACAGGAGTAAGACTCATTTCATGCACAGTTGCACATCATGCAACACAACCTACCTAATGCACAGGATTCTTACTGGTCCTCCCTGTGTTAGTATTGCATATCCCACTCACAAAATAGAGGAATTGGAGAACTGGGTGGGTAGTTTACACAAAAAGGAATATTCTTCCTTCTATCATCAAAATTCCTTCAAAGAACACTTGATATCATGTTCTTTTCATATACCCTCTCGGTTTCCCAAAACGCGCTTGCAGCCAACTACCACAGCATCCAAGTTGTATTTCTACACCACCAGATAAATCAACTACTTCATCTACCTGGAAAATGCCATAAGTTATCCTTCACAACACCAAAGGCATTGAAAACAAAACATTTGGTATACAGGATGAAAATGTACTAAGGGATATGCAAGCCCTTTAAATAGAATTGGTCTTTTCTGGACTTTAATGCAATTCCTAAAATTAATTGTATCAGGCATTTCATTATTTGCCACTACAGAATTTACACTTGTGCAAATTCTGCCTTCACCTACAGTGGACCAATGTAAAGAGGACTTATGTTGGCCACCGTGCCTGACACCAGTTATTTGGAGTCTTAATATTCAGTTATGGATTATCAACTCAGGCCGCAGAGTTTTGTTTGGGATTAGAAACCCCGGCTGATTCCCACATATAGCTCACCCACACTAAATGAATACAAAATAACCACAAACGCATGCAGTTTTGATTTAACAAACAACTTTTGCATTTCACAAAAGCAAATTAAGAAAAATCAGAAGAGCTCTAAGGACAGTGATTTAAATTACACAGAGTTTTTTCAGAGCATTCTTCACATTTAAGTTAACCTACAGAGCAAACAGCAAAGTTCTACTACTGGGAAGAGTTGTAACCAAACACAGATAAATCTTTAGAACCTTCCAATATCTTATGAAAAGTTACTGGAAGCTTCTAGTCATACAAACAAAGCTCAAAAAATGTATTTAACAAATACGATAGTGCAAATTGACAACATATGCTTACTGCTCAAAGAACACAGTTGAGAGCCTTAAAAAGTCTGGAATACCAATGGAGGATAGTATTTTTTTTAAAAGACACACCCCACTTGTGTGACTGAGTAATGAAGAGAAGACACAATCGGCTGGCACGTGAACTCATCCCTCATGGTAAAAGCAACAGAAGGTGGGAGGGGATTTATATGAAATTCTGTCAGAGACCCTTTTCAAATCCATGTTTTAAGCAAGACTCAATAATATATGCAGCCAAATTTCATTCTTCCTTTCTGAGAAAGGCAGGAAATCTCAGTTCCTGGCAATTTTGAAGACTAATCTACTGAAGCTCACTTAAATATAGCTGGATTGATACAGACTCCAGGCAGAAAAAGGAACAAATCAGTCATGCCAAAAGTTACTGTCCCCTCTTGGGAAGAGCTATTTGATGGTACATATTCTGGCTAGTGATGTCATTCTTTGGACCACAGGTGGGCTTCCAAAGCCCTTTGGAGCATTTCTACCTCCTGTTACCTGCAGGGCACGTTTAACATAGAAAGGTTGGAAAGAGACACTCCATGCTGAGTACACATCCCCATTTCTGCCTCTGTGGCTCCTCAGCAAACCTACCAATGGATTAGTATACATCAGAGTGCACAGTAGGAGTGTTTAGCAAGTAACTGGCAAAAAGTCTACAAAATAGGAGTTACTGGACAAATTTATTTCCTGTTCTAAGCATCCTGTTCTGAAGGGACTGCAGATAGCTCAGGGCATTTTTCTGCTTGCAGAAAGAAAACTGGTTTTGAATATGATTAGATGACATAGCTGTAAACTCAAAACTATCTTGCTTGTTCCAACCTTTTACATAGCTATTACAAAAGCAAGCTTTAACTTTCCCAAAGGAAGACAAAACTTCTCTTTCTGTGCTGTTATAGCCCAAATAAAGTGTAATTGGGGTTAACTGTTCCCTTACAGCATTTTGTAATGTTGTCACTGTTCACTTTGCACAGGCCTCTCCCTGGATTTCAGTCTGACTGAATGTTTGTGATCAGAAACACCAGGTCAGATACATCTACAAATAAAAGCAACAAGTATTGTCTACTAATAATACCTGTTATGAAATGCAGTAGAAAGACTACTACTAACTAGCACTGCAATTTTAACTGAGTAGTGAAGGCACTAACAACATTGAATGCTCTAACTTTATTCGTCTTTCAGGGATTTCACTGGAATAGAGTGATGTTCTCCAATCATTCCAATAAATAAAGTCCACCAATTAAAAAAATTCCACAGTTGTAACATTCATTCCTACCTCTTCTGGGTAAGATGTCCCAAGCGCCCAAGTGATTTAGGCTGTATCTCTATCAGGATTTTCCAAGCACAGGGATGCTAACACAGCCAAACCAATTAAAAATCTGACACTATTTACAAAATCATAAACACTTGTACACAGGACACCTGAAAATTATCTTACATAATGTATTATTCTAGAAGACTCAGAAGACAAAATGGGAAAAAAAAAAACCCAGCCCATACACCCAGGGGAAACACATTCCTTACTTGGCATGTTTATCCTACCAAACCATGACAGAAGGCCTGACACAGTGAGTCTATGCCCCATTTTACAAACAAAGTGGTAATTAACTTCCTAAAACTCAATATCTTTCAATAGCCATTAAAGTTCTGTCATTTTCGTTAAAGTTAATTACAGAACTCACCTAAGAACAAGTCAAAAACCTTTCCCAGTTCACTGTCTCCATTCTTTTTCATTGCACTGGTTCCAGGATCTCTCTGGGATTAATCCTCTCCCATTCACTTCCTTTTCAAAAACATAAAACTACTGTCCCATAGCAATTATTTTCTGAAGTCACACCAGGATTTGTCCATGGATAAGCAAAACTGTACTCCTGACCCTAACTCAAGTTGTGGGGTTTTTGGTTTTGTTTTTAAATAAGCACAGCATCCTGTTTCCACTTTAGGGTAAAATTTGAAAAAAGAAGACACTGTCACTACATGGCACACTATTTTCCTATGCATTTATTGAATTCATACTCAACTCATTGAGTTGTCCTCCCTGTACGATTTACTACTCCACAGCATTTCATTTGCTCAAGTCCACTAGACTAGAGATAACAGGGGTTTTGTTTGTTTCTCCTCCCTTAGCCCCAAGCCCTCTCCTACACAAGTCCCTGGGAACAGACCAAAATCTAAGGCTCATAATCAAGCTGCCAGATCACTAAGCACGTATTTGCATTTTAGCAATTTACAATATGGCTCAATTATTGCCTTTAAACTTAAGACATTAAAATTCCACTAAAATGAATGGTTGAGTTCACAGTTTGACATGGCTGCAGACCAAAAGATTAAACTTAATGAAGGCTGCTTTCAATTCCTTGAGTTTTATAGTTTGGCTGACTTTAAATAACAAATATTAATTGTTTAAAGCTCAGGAATACCGAGGTCCTTTGCAAGCTAAATTTGGCAATGAACTTCTGAATCAGGCAACAGTCATCCAAATGACTAATGTGTGAACGAACAAGTGAAGCTACTGCTAAAATCCACTTTATTTTTGATTATCTGGCTCTCCAAACTAATCTGAAAGTTCTAAAGACAAACGAGAAGGGAAAAAACACAAGTGGGGGGGGGAAGTGAGGAAAGAAAGCAAGATGCAGAGGCGGTGAGAGACAGACGGACAGACCAGAGAGACTGACTACATCCAGGAACACTGTGCTGAGTCACTGAGTGAAGGTCACACAAGAGGCTCTGTACAACAGCCATACCAAGATGTCCTAGTGAATTTAAAAGATTATGGATAATATGATCAGGTATGCTTTCAGAAATTTGAAACCTTGAAAAAAAAAACAACAAAAAAAAGAAAAGAAAAAAGAGAAAAAAAGAGAAAAAAAGAAGAAAAAAGAGAAAAAAGGGAAAAGAGAAAAAAGGGAAAAGGGCAAAGGGGGGGCAAAGGGGG
>VZTI01004001.1:70635-82215 GCA_013397865.1 Struthidea cinerea | reverse complement strand
AAAAAAAGAAAAAAAAACAGTATTATTTGCCATTGAATCCATCTATTTGTCAATGGCTCCTAGAGGAAAGACTAGAGAGCCAAAAACCTGGCTTGGTCTACTGAACACACAGATCAGGAAGAATGATGCAAAAATTAAGGTAAGCTAAAAATAAATCCAAGGAAGAGTACTCTTCCTTTTTGCCTTGAGGATCACTTGCACTACATTCATTGATCTTAACTGAACATCAAGAAACATCACATTGTCACAGGTCATGGCCATAACTCCATTTAAACCATTAACAATCTTGCAGCAAACTATCAGTGGGAATAATGCTGTTCCCAAGAAATGACCAAAATCATATTACAAAGTCTGGAGCAGATGGATGATGATGGGAGTCTCCCCACACCCCTTACACTGTTTCATCCATGTTGCTGTCATTTGCCTACTACAATCCAGAAGCTAAGTGACCAAGCTGAGACCTGTCTGCTGTGCCAAGAAACAAACATCTCTCCCTCTGCAGGCTCCATGTCTGCCACCTCCCAGTCCCCTGAGAACAGCCAGTACTTCAACCCCATCTCCCTTTATCGTGCAAGAAGCTTATACAATACTCCTTAAACAGAGGAATGAATGCAGTTTGCTGATGGAGATCACCCAATTGCACCAGAAACAAAGAGCTTTCTAGCTCCACTTTCTAGCTTTAATTACGATTCACTTTTCGTAACCATCAGCAAGTGTTAACATTCAACTAAAAAATCCTAAAGAGAGAAATGCAGCTTTTTGAATTATTTGGCCACCTGCTACACGGTGTGGGGAAAGTAGGTATCACTATCCCAGATTTCACATATTATCAGGAAAAGTCAAGAGAGCTTTCACAAGTATCCTCTAAGTGTCACTGTAAGTAACGTGCTTTGTAACAGAGTTCTAAAACTATTTATTAGCTTCTTTCCACATATCAAGTTGAAACACATGAAAACTGTGTGTGCAGGAATGGAGAACAATTGAAAACACAGTTTATTTTTTGAATTTATTTCAAATGTTATTTATATTTTAATAAACATCATTTTCTCCCGCTCTAAATCCACTTCCAAGAAGTTAAGGTACTGAAAGACAAATCTGATTTTAAACAACTAAACCCAATAGCCAATTACATCTCTAAACTCCTGTGAGACAAATATCAACATGATATGCAATGGGACAATTCCCTGGCCACATGGAAAACTAATTTGTGAACAGATTCCAATGCTAACTTCAATGTGGTAGGTAGTTGCAATAAAAACAAAACAAAAACCACAACCGAAAGATCCACTTCTCCAACATAGCTGAAATGAAAAATGCATATGATGGAAACCAGATTTTTCTAGCTCTTATCTAAGCTATAAACCAGGAAATAAAATAATACAAGTATAGCCAACAGACTAACAACAAATGTTTAAAGAAAATACTTGAAAACCTAACTAAAGCATTCAGAATTTAAAAAACAGAGCTTGCTTTGAAAAGTGCTGCTCATGAATTAAATTATAAAGTATGGTGCATTTGCAAGTGTCCTGAGCACTGAATATGGAATATTTAATTTGGGCTTTAATTCCACAGTGAATCATCTGCTACCTTGTAGAATACATCAGGAAAAGCAAATAACCAGCAGCAGAACCACCAAACAACCTCCCTCCCCAGAAAAAAAAAAAAAAAAAAAAAAAAAAAAAAAAAAAAAAAAAAAACAGAGGACAAAAAGGACACAAATACAACAGACTTGATAACACTTACTGTATTTCTGTGTCCCTCTTGTCTTGTTTTGCTATTTAACAGCTTTCCTTCTTGTTATGTACCTGAGATTAAGAGGTATAAAATACTATTTCAAAACCTGCTATCTCATTACTATTTTTTGACTTCTTTGCAAATTAAAAGTACTACTTGGAGGGGAAGGGACTACAGTTTGGGCATAAAGTATTTCAGGTTCCAATTCATGTCTGAGTATTTTACGTACAGGAGAGGGAACAACCTGTTGCCTGATGCTACAAAACCATCTAATCTAGCAGGGCTATACTGATCAGTTCCACTCTGGCTTCAATTAAATACATAGCAGAGTTATGTAAAGGAACAGGAGGATAAACTGCATCCTCAGTACTGAAGCTAGGTTCATGTTAAATCAGGTCAAAATGTACACTCACAGCTTTTAGTGCAATGTACATGTTGCAAGTTATTTGAAACACCCACAGTTCAGATTTTGGAAGAAAAACGCCTCAGCTAATTTATGTTAAAATTTTTAACAGTTACAATCATTATGTGTACATATATATATATATAAAGGAAATCCATCAAGGAAATGTCTTATGAAAAACATTTTAGATATTCTTGATTTGGAGACAGCAATCTAAACAGATCAAAAACTGCCTTGCTCCTTTTATTGTAAAGACGTGTTACAACAAAATCAAAACAATGAAAGAAAACCCCACAGAGCATTATTCTTCATGAAACAGCAGTCATTAGCCACACCACAATAATGACTATAACAGAAAAAAATGTTTAATTACAATACAACGCTTACTCCAAAAAAAGCAATTATACCAATTTGTTGCTACGTTATGAGTAAAAATTATGACTTACAAATACAGCAGGAAAGCTAAAAGGTTCAGTATCATCTCACAACAGGAAGACATAACTTTCAAGTGCTGTAGGGCAACATATTGTTGTGCAGAAGACATGGTAGTCGAGTCAAGTACCTCAGAATTTGTTTCAAAGAGCTCAGTAGAGCAAGACTTCCAAAAAGCAGCTTTGCCATCCTCTGCAACACACACTAAGAGCTCCTCTTCCAGTGCAAGGCATTATGAACACATGCAAAAATATCTGTAGCTCTGTATCACTCAGGTAAGGGAGAGACTTGCATACACCAACCAAAGATATTCACTGAAAATCCACCACTGCTGCACATTGAAAGGTAAAAACAAGATTGGAGACTAGAAGGAAAAACAAGCCCCGCAAGAGACAAACTTGGTACATGGTATTGTATATGGATTTCAGTACAACCATTCAAGAATAAGGGAGGCCATCAGCACTTCATAGAATTGCACTGACTTGCTAACTACCCTTCCTGAATTATTCCTACAAACAATAAAGCTTTCCTGCTTTTTTCATCACTCCCCCCAGTAGGTATCTTTTCAAATTATTCATTTTTCTAACAAAACAGTTGGCCTATGCAAAAGAGAATTTGCTTACAGAAGTCACTAATGTCTCAATTTGTACTTTTTCACAAATCTAAGATCGTCACAGGAAAAAGAAACATAAATACCCACTGCTCTTTCGGTGTTAGAACACTATTTGCCATTAGGTAACAAAAAGACAAGGCTCCTATATGAGGTTTTTTCAAGTCTGCTGTGATTCCTTGCCTTTAATGTTACCTCAAAACACTATTGAAGTAAGAATGGTTTAGCTTTCAACACGGTGTTACCAGAGACTCTTAAAATAAAATAAACTGCTATTACATATGAGAGAAGGTTCTAGTCTGAATTAATTATTGATGAAAAGATTAAAATACATGACAAACCCCCTGCCCCAAGCACAGGAACATATGTCTAGTTTCTACAGTGAAAAGTTACCAATATGTCTTCCCCACTTCCCAAAAACCTACCCATACTAAGGTTCTTCAATAATTCCATTAATAAATCAAAAAGAGTGGGTAAACAAAGATAGTAAAGTTTGCTGATAACAAAAAAAAAAAAAATTAATAATCCCAACTAAATGTTTCTGCAGAGTCACAAAGCAAGTTCTCCATTAAATTGGTAATAAAAGAGCAGATAAAATTTGGTGCAAATAAATACAAAATGAATATGTTCAAAAATAACTTAATGTCATAACAATGTGGTAACTATGGTGCAATATAAGAGAAAACATTTTGCTACACAGTTTTTAAAACAGCATCACTTCACAGCTCAGTGACAATAAAAGAAAATCACTTAGTAACAAGTAAGAAAGGAACAGAGAATAAATCTATCATTATGTGAGGCAGAAATTTACAGTATACCCTCCTCTTGACTAGTGTATGCAGTCATAATCACCCTGACTCTGAAGGTACACAGAAGAAGCAGAAAGATTCAGGGAACGGCACCAAGAACTAACCACAGGTTAAGAGCAGTTGCTATACAAGCAGATACGAATAAACTACAATACCTCAGCTTGGTTGAGGGGAACATAGTAGTAGCATGTAAAATAAAGGTGTTTGTGGGGAAAAGAATAAAAATTATGAAGTACATCAGTAACAAGCAATCATTACTATTTGGAACACGGGAACGTGGTGAAAATCAGTTACATGACTGGGCAGCACACATAAGACAAAAAAGATTGGTAACTTTTAGCACTAAATCCTCAGAATTATTTCCAAAACTGTAGCCGAAGCCAGAAAAATTCACAAATATCAGAGAGCAAGCCCACCAATAGGACTATGTCCAAAACGTTGGCTCTGTCCAGAAAATCTAAGCCAAGAGCTGGGGGTTTGCTAAGAGAGTACACAGTAAAGGTGGCAAAATATTTGCCCTATACTTACACTCTTTCCTTATGCATCATTGCTAGCCACAATCAAACCATTTGTACTGACCTGAACAGACCTTCGGCAGGATTTGGGAAAGAAAAATGTCCTTTAGCCAGTAGTCCACCATCTTTTTTCATTAGCCTTCAACAGGTATGCACTAAACTATCACAAAATTCCAATTCTATTCAATTGAAAACTGCTTATCTTTCTGTGTCTTTGGAAATTCCAGCCACTAGTGAGCCAACACTTTAAATTCTTAATATTTTGTCACTATATTGTGACCTTCAATGGAAAACTCTGGTAGCAGGCTGCACATGGATTAAAGAAAAAAATTTAAAATCACACACAATATAAAAGGAATAAGCAGTACCTCTTGAGATTTCAACTTTTCTATGTCTGTGGAGAGGTCTGAACTTTTTCCATGAAGACTGCCATTTTCCTGTAAACAGACAAGAAAGTCGTAAGAAAAATTAGGACAAGAATGACATTCTATATTGAAATAAAGGGGAAAAGCAGTGGATTAGAAAGTTGAACATGTAAGACAATTACAATTTATTTAAACTCTGTGTTAATCAACACACAGAATAACCCAGAAATGTAAAAGGCGGTGTATCATTTGCCCTGCCTTCCGAGAAACTGATCTATATTCTTACAATACAGACCCACACACTCATTTTAGCACTTTCTCAGAGACATCTGGTCTAGCAGCACATGTAGGAGTAGACAGAAGTTATCGTTATTCAAAATCCTGAATCAGTAATTTGCCTCATTAGTTGAAAGAAAACCAAAAACTAAAGACCATACATCATAGCCAAAATTTATGCATGTAAGCTCAATTTAAACTGGTAAATAAAGTCCAGTGCTTTTTCAGTGAATTCAGAAGAGAAATTCCTGTGCTCTACTTTTTTTTACAGAAGATCCCAGCCACAGGACAAATTAATTTGTGGCTCTTAATACTTACCAATTCTATAGACAGACAATATATATTTCTAGTGTTCACTTTTCTGGGGAGAACACAGAAAACTCCATTCAGGAGTTTTCCTGTGAAAAGGAATTGAGTTTTCTTTAAAAGAAAACTCTTGTCACCTAAATGATATTCCAGATTAACATTCTTTATTGCCCCACAAAAAAAAAGCTAACATACAAGACTCACTGACTTTACATTATTCAAATATTAGCTGGCTGATCCTCTAACATTAAAAAAAAATGTGATTAATACAGCCACACAGCCAATGAATCACAACTCAAATTCCAGTTAGGTCAGCTTAACTCATAATTGATTAAAATTGAACAGCAACATAATAAGTGAGTGTCAAAACATCAAACACATGGTAAAAATATGAGTTACTTAAAGCTGCATAACTAAGATTCCATTTTAAATGCAGAAGAGGCATTTGAAGGTTCCACTCCATGCCCCAAGTTACGCAGGATGTTTTAAAAGAATGCCTAATTTCCATGTTGCATAGAAATATTTCTTCAACACGTGAAGTACTTCTACATTTATTCTAATTTATTTACTAATGATCAATGGAAAAATTAGGACTTCATAAGAAATCTTTCTACTGCTGTCTTCCAAAGTAAGGCAGAGGCTTTAACAGCATCCAGTGAGCTGAATAAGATCTTGCAGCCTACCCATTTCATTCCACAGCACAAGAAACCTGCAAGTACTAATACAGCTCTCTGGCTCAAAGGCACTGAAATCAGAACATAAGGTATGCTGTGTATATCTAGTTAAGGCACTTAGCTCATTGCACTTTTTTAGACAGTAAATATTCATAAAAAGAAAATGGAGTAGATGAAAGGGAATGTAAGTTACTAGGAGGAAGCTTGCTTTTGACCATTGAGTTGAGTTTCAAAGGGCTATGTTATTTCAGGATATCAGATACTATCAAGAGCCTTCAGCTCAATAAGTGGGATGGATGAAGCTGGAACATGAACAGGAGGAAGGTATTTAAAAAGAAAAGCCTCTCTTCAACATCATGACACAGCATATACTATAGCTGGTTAATGTTAACAGGGAGGAAAGCATTCCCTACACTTTGCCAATAAATCTCCTCCTAAGTAACTTGACTTCTACTTTCATTTTCTGTAAATAAAATACATGCTCATCATTCAAGCATACAGTTACATATGGTTTATTTTCATTAATTTTTAGCCTATACATTTTTTAGTTTTAGAAAACTAAATTGCTACTGTAGCCCAAAGTCATTAAAGTCTCTAAAAGATGCTAATCTGTATATTTAAAGGAGTTTCCCTTCAAAAACTTTGCCAAATCATCTGCTGATTTATGCTGTACATTCCCATAAACTTTCATTATGAATTATTACATGGGCATCTTACCCTTGAAGATTCATATGAAGGACTTGGCTGACCGCTTGTTCCCCAGGATGTGGCACCTGTTCGCTCATCCATACCTAGAAGTAAAAAAAAAAAATATAGACTTATAAGAAATGATAGCAAAAACAGTGTTCTCTGATGCAACCTGAAAATATATTCATCCACTTCCATACACTTAAAGTAAATTCATCGGCTTTCATATACTTAAAGCAGTGTTTCTAAAAGCAAAACTTCAGATGAAGAGTTTCCTTATTAATTAAGCTGGCTACAGAGGAATCTGTTCATTTGGACACCTGCAGCTGCTGAAAACAGGAGCATAAAAAGGCAAGAAATTTGCCAACCTGCAGAGTCTGCCCTACCCAATCCATAAGAAATTAACATGAATAAAAAACCAAGCACAACGATGTGAACATCATGGCTTTTTGAACAGCCCGATTTATCTGCATCTCAAGCAAGCACTGAATATTGCAGCACATACTGCGAAACACATACTTGTTATCTACTCTTTGCTCGTATCTTGCTTAAGTATTGTAAAATGTGCAAAATTATTTCCCCCACTTGGCCTTTACATGACATGCAAGATATTTTAGCATAATGGGGAAAACAGGCAAGACAGACTGGTTATATTTCAATGGCTTAAAAAACCCACAGAGAATCATGGTCTCTGCCCTACTAAAACAGTAATATTTTCTACACTCTGTAACGGTTCTTTTAGAATCAGTTCCCTTTATGCAAATCCAGGTTACAGCTCACAAGAGAAAGGGGAAGGAAAAGACAGGGAGATCTTTAAACACTGTATCAGAATATATATATCCCATGTATTATCCAATTTCTATCCAAATTTAATTGGTCAAAGCATCTTTAAACCACATTCACAAACAGCTAATTGCAAAAGCACCTGAATTTCTATAGCAAATTCTTTCATACAGGATAAGGCTACTATTCTAACAATTAGGTTCCTGATTATCTGCTTCACAAGACATTTTTTTGTAGTATGTGGAACACTCCCATCCTAAACTGCAGGCTTCCAGGCACTTTGGCCTACAAAATGTAACTCATTACTTCCCTGTCACATGAACTTTTCCCTTAAAGAGCTTTGATATATAGCATAAATTCTTTATGTAATATATACTATAAACTATTTATGAAGTTTTATAATGTCATAATTTATAAATAAGAACTAAGTGTCCAAATTTATAAATAAGAGTAGAGTGTAAGCTACTCCATACAATCATCCCTAAACCCTAACTTTATATTGCAACTATAAAATTTTCATGCATATTTCTCAGACTGGACATACTGCAAAATAGAATGTAAGCTAATACTGTAAATAACTACCTATGGACTACTACTATTCTAATCATTATTTCCTTAAGAAATGTGCTTTATGAAACTATAAAATACTGTTTTGACAAAGCCTGCAAAAGGGAACATTAAACTGAAAGTACAGTAAATCACTCAGATAAAAACTATAGACGCTTCTTGTGAACTGCAGGAAAGATCCTCAAGGTTGAAGAACGCTCTTTGAAAATGCAAAACCACCACTATATTGAGCCAGCAGTTTGGGGAAGTTTACTGCATTTTGCAGCTGACAGTATTGTTGTTGTTTCATTGTAACTGGTCCAGGAGCTGAGTAAAGAGTCGTGGCTGGCACTGACAAAGGCAAAAGTAATCTTTTGGCACAATTGACTCTTTTCTACCAGAAACAACAGTGCTAGTAATCCAGTCATTATCACAACAAGTCTTCCATTGCCTTAGTTTCAAAAGAGACATATGTGGGGGGAGAAAAGTATCTTACTGCAAGACAAAGTCCTTGGGAAAGTTTAAGATACAGTAGGTTATATCAACCCATTTAAGGAAATATGTCAGTAGATAATGGTTATGCATGGAGCATTCAGATGCATGACCTCTAATCAGTAAAACATGCTACTCATTTAAAAATTTGAGTCAGTGGGACATAAGGACTTACGTTATGGTTCTGCTAAATCAGCACATGTACAGCTAAAAATTCTAGTATTTTAATTCTACCATTTGAATTATGCAAATAAATTGTTTAAAGAAACTGCTCTAAACCAAAAGGTAGCTGTTTCAGATAGGGAAGAAAACTAATTTCTGACTAGTTCCCAGAATTCTTTTTTCTAAAATAGCCCAGTATAGTTAGCTAGAGTAGTAAACTTCATTCGTGCTGCCAGGTGTCTTTTTCCTCCTTTTCGTGCAGCATTTTTTATTCTTACAAGACCCAAACAGGCTTGCATGTAGACCTATCCTTTACACAAAATTTTCACACAAGGAAGACTCTTTCACATTTTAGACACTCTGTGAAGGCTACAAGAAAAAAAGAAATCCTATACTGCACACAGAACACCAGCACTTTGACTTACTGCTGCTTGATATCTGGATTTGATTTGGAATGATACCCCTGCTGCCCATGGTCTCCATCAACCTAAGACACCAAAGAAGTGCTGACCCAGGTAGCCAGCAACCAGGAAATCAGATGTATATCTATGATGGCGCTCAAGGAATCTGTTCTGCTTTGAACACCAATGCTTTTTCCATGGATGACAGATGAAAACTACCCAAATGTTGGATGAGACAAAGACCGTAACAGTTTCTAGCAGGATGAGTGCAAACAAACAAACAATGTATACTTTAACACAGCCAAAGGTAACTCTATGTGACTGAGCCAGGACCATCAGATTCACCTTTTAGATGTAAAGCTCCTGAAGTGGGGAACATTTGGTAAGAAATAACATGGGAGTGATCTGTGGTAATAAATTCAATAAAGTCTCAAAGCGTAAGTATCATGAAAAGAGTTCTAGTGTTTTCCTGGGAAATGCAAAAGAGAACAGAGTAACTAGGGGGATCATCACCTTTGTATAACCCCTTCCACAAGGAAATGCAGTGAACAATTGCAATATCTATTAATTCATCCTGGATGAATTAGGATGTTAAAGGGCACAGGAAAGGTGTGACAGTTAACAGAGCACTGAAAAACATGCAGGGCAAGGCTGCAGTATCTTAGCCTCGTTAGGTAAAGCAAAAAAGGTGGAAATTTAACAACTGTGTGTTGTTACAAAGGTCCAATAACACAGACATGCATTCAGGCAGACAGGGGTACAACAAGGTTCTACCCCCACTTCCTTTTTTTAGTGGGCATTGAGGACGGAAAGTAATTGAAATTACTCATTATTTCATAGTTCTCCATCAAAATTGACTACTTCTATAGCACATATGCTGCAGTTTAATCAGGGAGTAATACCGTAACTCTAATACGTTTGCTCGAGCGGGTTCAGCTGGCAGTCTGGGGCTGGGCTGCCTCACAGGGCACCTCCACAGCACTCACTGCTGCTGTCCCAGCAAGGACACTCCCGACCTTGGCCAGCCATGCACGCGGAGCACAACCCAAATTCAGGAGCTCAGCCAGCCCACAGGAAAGGCTGAATGTTCCTCACACACCTCGGGGAGACCGGGCCAAGTCATGAGGATGCTTTCTGGCTTTATGCATTGGATTCTAAACAGGCTTTACTGAACGTCACTTTTATGAAGCTGCTGTGAGCATTTCAAGCTCTTCTAGAGGAAAACCTGAAGAAACGTGCTGCCTCATTATTTCAACGTATGTATTCACTCTGAAGAAACAGATCCAAATGTTCATCTAATAAAAAAAAAAAATTGGATCTTACAATCAAACTGAAATGAAAGTTGTTTTTGCTGGCATAAGACAAAGAAGACTATATTTAAAACTTATTTCAAGAGACACAGGCTCTAATGTTCGTGTAAACACGATAATATACTTTATAGGGTTACCATCTGCTATGATGTTGATCAAATAAATGATGTGACAAAAAAAAAATCACATTGTAGGTTGTTATACTAGGTACTCAAGGTATGAGTTTCTATCTTTTATAGCTTCTTTATCCAATTTTGTTTCAGAGTAATGATATTCCTTCAGCTAAGATTCAACATCTGAAATCAATTACAAAAAAACCTACAGCACAAACCATAACAGCGTTGATTGTGTTTTGCATTTCAGACACACAAACAAATCAATCTACCATTAGGCCACATATTGCAAAAGTCTATTGCAAAGTATGATACCAATTATTACCCAAAATTATATTTTAGGTCTAGACTTTCTAGTAAGGGGATGAAAAGAGTAATAATAGTTGATGGAGAAACACTATACTCAAATATTTTAACTTTCAAAAGGTTAAGACTAGTTTTCAGCCTCTGCTTGTTGTTTTCAATTAAAACTACTTCTCTTTTTATAGTAGATGTAATATTTTTAATAACAAAATAAAACCATTTATTTTCTAACAACGAGCTCAAAATTCACAACTCAGATTAAAAAAAAAAATAAATAAAGACAAGATAAAGTTCCACACATTTATTACTCAGGAAGCAGGAGGAAACATAGATGACAAGGGGACCAGAATGACACTCAAAACCAAAAGCAGCTTTGACAATAGATATAAAGTGGTAGGCTTAAAATATCCAAAGCTGAGGGCATTAATCAAATTGAGAAGAGAAATTAAATGCAGGCCACATACCAATAGTCTCACCACTTAAGTGCCATTGGGATAAATTCAGATGCAACATTATAATTAGGTAAAAGACAAACCACTTTCATTTCAAACTATATAAATAGAGAACTTTCTCTCCATCCACCTTCCACAATAAAGGAAAAGCAAGGGGAAGTGCAAGCATGGGGGGGGGGGGGGGGGGGGGGGGTGTTGTAACAGTGA
>VZTI01004001.1:39094-70583 GCA_013397865.1 Struthidea cinerea | reverse complement strand
GGTGGAATTTCAAATCTCAATGCATACTGTTTCTCGGAGAATGTACTAATTGTCTTCCAGGATATGAATACCAAGTTACCCCCATCCTTCCAGATCAAAAAGAAAAGTTCCTCCACAGTAACAGAACTGCTCATTAGAGGCACCAGTGGGAGTAGCAGAGCAGTATCCTTTTTTGTACCTTTGCTCCAGAGAAAATGAATGGAAGAGCTATGGATACGTCACAGAAACACCGTCTTGAGTCTGTCATCTGGTACCAACTTTGGACTTTACAATTACTTCAGGAAACTTCCCAAGATAATTTTATTAAATTGCACAATGCTGCTCACTCTCCTCCCTGTATTGAGCCATGGTGTCACAGATCAAACACTTAATTCATTGTGCAGTGTAAAAGTGAGATCTCTCCTGGGCTTACCTATTAGTTTTCATATCTTTCCCCACCTGCCCAGCCAGGTTCATAACCATGGGAGTTGAGATTATTAACTACCAGCCTCTAATGGCAAGGGTTTAAAATGGCAAGAAAGCCCTGCAGGGACTGAAGGCCCCCTGAGGGGACATTGGTTACCTCAATTAGTACCCATAAAACATTGGCTTCCATTTGAATATTAATCTTTGCAAAGATCAGTTTGTAAGATCTGTTTGAAATATCAACAGTGATTATTAATAGTAGCAAATAAATTAATTTTCATTTTTGAAACATCGTTTATCCTGGAGAATTACAGAGCATGATTATCTGACATAGCAAAGACTAAATATCCACTATGCCAGTCATTGTGGAAATTATTTGAAGAATAGTCAGAAGATATGCTATACAAATTAATTTCTATCTACAGAACAGGTAAGCACAATTAAAACTTCAGAAGAACATATTTATTCAAATGGGAGGAATGTACAGCTAGTACACAACTTACCTGGGCAATAACCAAAACTTAGACCAATACTGCCATTGGCAGGTATTAAAAATTAGTTGTAACCTAATATATCAGCAAATTGAATTCTCCCTGTATGTAAAGCTGTTTAAAACCTATACTTTCATACAGAAAATTATTTGCAAGGACAGTATTTTCTCCAGACAGAATTAAAGTTCAGGGTATATGCTTCTTCTACTTTTTCTAAAGCAACAAAAGACATTGCATAAATCCAGAAGAAAATGGAAAAAAACCACGCTGGTTCAGGACAACTGAATAGAAGCTTGAATTTGTTTTTGAAGGGTCTGTTAGCATCAAAACTCAGTACTGGTAATACAGTTCCTGTATAACTATAACGTATGTTTTAGATTTGTTTCAACTCATTACCTAAATACAATTTGCTATTTAAAAAAAAAAGGCAATTACTACTTTTAACTTGATTTCACAAACAGTCCTATTCATTTCTTGCAGTAAGACCTATGTATTCCCTAAGAACAACATCGGATTATTAATTCCTGTAAGAGCAGCGGCCTTACAGAAATGTCAGAAATTACCTGCTTCTCTTTCCTCATATTCTCTGCTTCCCAGACTCTAAATCATGTCACTGAACACACCAAGTGGTCTGGTATGACCTGGATGTTTTAAATACAATACAATGCACTCAAAATAAAATTGGAACTGGCATTTCCCACACAAACTGTACTAAACCAGAAAACTGCACATTGCTACACCCATCCTGCTAGAAAAAGCACATCAGGTACTGTTTAAGAGGAGAGCATATTTACAATACTGTATGTAACATGCATTTGTTAGTTGTGTGTAGTTATTCAGAGTTCAAGCAAAAGCTAATGACAAAAACTATAAAAATTGGCATTTAAATTATTAAAAATAGGAATTTTCTTATAAATCCACAGAGGTGCTCAGAGGACTATACAGTAAAGCTACTCTTCACCCCTCCCAAAAAAATTTCTCTATATTAATACAAGTTGTAATATTATTCTTTGATCCAATTTAAGGTTAAAATTCTAAAAAAAAAAAAAAAAAAAAAAAAAAATAAAAAAANTTTTAGTCCAATTTAAGATAAAAATTAAAAAAAAAAAAAAAAAAAAAAAAAAATTAAAATGCTAACCTTCATTAATTATCCAGTATACAAATAATATTTACATGTGTGCACACAGAGTATATTTTGAAGCCTCACTGGTTACTAAACTAATGTGAATAAAGTACACCAGCTTAGAGATCAAGCCTTTAACAGGGGTACAACCCAGAGCTTTTATTCACACTCAAACACACACAGTTAAACTGCCATTAAATTGCATCACGCTGCTTATTCCCCGCTCTGTGTTAAGCCATGAAGTATCAGGCTGAACAGCTCTAACATGCAAGTCTTGGCCCTGCAGTACCAGCTATCACAATAATCCATTCTACTGGCAAATTTTCCTGTGGTTACTTCAGTTATGACTCAACTGCTTTATATAACCACACACTTTAAAATATAGATATACACATATATATTTATATATACACACCAAATCAAGGCCAGTGTCACAAGACTGCACACACCAGGCCAAAAATATTCTAATACAGCCTCATAGGCAACAGCTACTGTTACCAACTGTATTACAACACGATTGTACAGAAAACTGCCAATTCAGGCACCAGAACACAATTAATCTGAGTTACACAGTGTGTAACTGAGGTGCTAACTCTCATGAGCAAAGAAAACATGGCAAGCGTGACAGCTTTTCTAACAACGTGTCTAAAAATTTTAAGAAAAGTATTTTTAATCATTTATGATATCACAAGGTGTCCAGCAAATTTTGACCCTCTTGAAAACAAATTCCAAGATCAACCTGAGGTCAGTATCCTTTCATGGTGTTGATGATTGCCATGCATCTTTATACACATACAATTAAGATAACCCAATTGCAACAAATTAAATTTACTTTGTTGATATTTAGAAGATCATTAATACCTTAACACTAAAATCTTTCAAGGAAAAAGAGACCCTCTGACATATCAAGTCGGGGGGGGGGAGACCTGATAAAGTTTTTGAGAAACAGTATATATTTTGACTTTCCAAGTTCATGAAGGTGAACCAATGGAGAAATCAAGCATCGGTCAAAAACTTCGCAATTTAGTGAGCAGAATTTTGAGCCTTAAGTATAATAGCAAGCATACTATACAGTATAGCCAAGGAAATGGCAATTTAACTCCACATTTACAATAATGTGACTGGAAACAAAGATATTTACAGATACGCAGTCAAGATCACAGAAGCCTGAGTCTGAAGTTGAGAAGATCTAGATCAAGCCATTTCATAAAAGCACGTGGAAGAAAAGCTATACTTTGCTAAAGTACACAGTATCTCTCTGTCTGATTTTCGGCATCCCTACAATCCTGAAATCAAAAGTCTATTACCAGCAGCATGGCATCTCAGTCTCTCACATTAAAACAACAATACAGTAACATCTTACATTTTTCATTAAATAAAGCATGTAGAATACAAAGAAGTCTGAAAGGTTTTCAAGTTTGCCTCTAGACAGGCATGTCTTCAATGAGATGTTTTCTTACACTTCCTAGTTCTAAGGAGCACATCTAAGTCAGCTGCAGGAATTAACTCTCATTACTAAGCAAAACAGAAGTTACACATCAGGGTTGTGTGAAGTTAAGTTTATCATGACAGAATTCTGGTTCTTTCAATACAGCTGGGGAAAGTGTCTATTGTATGAAAATTTCATATTAAACAACCTCTTTTAACTCTGAAAACAAAATTTATCTGCTCACTATTTAAACAGGGAAGAATGCTTACTGGATAAAAGGAAGCACTGCACATCTGCTCACCTAAGCCAGAGCTGTGGTAGGCTAACTCTAAGTTAGATGTGGAAAAAGCAATAGAATAAATATAGCCAATGTTGACTTAGGTAACTATTACAACCTGGCTCACTTACTTCTCTCCTCTTTTGCCAAAAATCAAGAAGAAATCCTCCATACTGCTGCATCTTCAATCAAGAAAGAAGCTTTTGCGAGGTTAGGGCTCCACTATTTGCCCTGCAGCACAATGAAATGCCTACCAGTTTGTCCAAGGGAAAGGTAGCACCTTCTTCCCTCAGCAAAAAAGCTGCCTAGGGCAAAACGTGGTTTTTTCTATTATTTTAGGCATGGAGTTAAAAAAAAAAAAGGGCTTAAAGTAAACTATTAAAAAATTTCTAGAAGCATCTCTACTTGCATGTATATGACTGATAATTTGAGGTGATGGAAGTTAGCATCAGCCTGTCATGTCAAGGTCTACTTTTTCCAGCATGCATTTTGTACCAACAAGTGCTTCCCCCTCCATAAGCAAGTTGGAATGCAGTAAGGCTCTTGCCAGATGTTCTCCTTCTGCAGAGGTCCAAAACCAACAGTTCTCAATAATTCCATTACTTCCAAAAGTCAAAGCCAGAATCCAGTCTGAACAAACAGAGATCTGGCACAGCCTGTGCTGCCAGCAGGGCCCTGAGTACCCTTAAAAAAAACTCAAAAAAAAAAAAAGCACCCCAAGAAATCTTTCCTTCCTTAGCACTGAGACATTTCTTCCAACAGCTTATTAGACAGAGATTTTGCAGGTATTGTTAAATCTCATTCTCAAATTAAGAAAAAATTATGTTCTCTGACAAAGGAGAGAAATCTGTCTTTAAATGTGCCAGGTATCATTACATCTGCTCAAATATTTTCTGAATCACGCTCCTTGCTGCCTGGGCTGTTAGCTGCCTGCTGAGGCAGGCAGGCAGGCTTTGTGTTGACAGCTCCCTTAGTGTGAGTGGCAGTAAATGATGGTGTGCCCACAATGCTGGAAAGCTGATATGATACAGTTCGGTCTCCTACATCAACAAACGAGGTGGAAGGACGACTGCTGCCTGATGTTAATGGGCCTTGCGCTAATACACAGCAGCACTGTAGCAACTGAGATGTCTGAGGGAGCCTGGTTCACCTTCTATCCCCAAAAACATTTGTTTTTCTTCATTAGGTGTTTCTACACTTTCCCATTTTTTAAAAGAAAGGCTGTTCCTCCCCCTGAACTAAGATGTGTCACCACAGCTCATGTCAGTACTAAGTTGCGTGACACCTGTATTCACTGGTTTCTCCCTTCATAACCCAAAGGTATAAGCTGATCTACTGATTTCTGATGCACTTCAGGACAATCCACATTTTAACACTCTTCTGGTAGTATATCCATGTTGTTAGAACTTAATAAGTCTGGAAAGACTACCCTTAAACAATAAAATTACACCTTTAGAGGATCAGCAGCACAGAAGTAACAACTTCCTAGAGTAGCCGAGACTCCGTGTTCAGCATTGTGGTCTTTAAATGCTAAAAAAATAATTAAAAGAGTTTAACTTTGCTAGTTGAGCAGAAACACACAACTATTATGAAAATAACTTATAGTACTATCACATTAACTAAAAAAACCAACTTACTTTTCTATTCTAGAAAATAACTACTAAATCTGACAGGGTCTGGCACTGGTGGAAGTGAATCCAGAAATATCTCCATCTGCTAGTGAATATGTTGAGATTTCTCCAACTTTACTTCTTAACCAAAGACTTTTTTTCCCCCTATTTGAAGACTACTGATCTTCCTTTTATTTCTTCTGCTAGCTTTTCATTTAATACTCCATAGTCTGGTTCAACTGCATAACATTTCTCCTTGGCTTAAATCCTAAATATCACACTTTTTATAGAAATCTGAGTTTCAATGCTTTTCTTGTAACAAGCGTTACATGAGTTAAAACACTCTTAATAAAATGCACTTAGAAACCATGCCCGCTTCAGAAGCGGAACTTTGACAAAAAAGTTAGAATTGGAATTTATAGTCAAGTAAACCCATTTAAATTGCCTTCATACTTGAACAGCTGGAACAGACATACCTGTTGCTGTTAAAGAGCACTCATGCCTTTGGTTTTTTTTTAATGAGGACAAGTTGCACTTTGAATACAAAATAAATTTGCTGTTGCTGCTTCTCCAAGTATGCTGTTACAGCAGTTCTGTAGGTTATAGCTAGAAAATGCTGAAAGCCAATAAAATATGGTAGACAGCCTTTCTGTGGCAAAAAACACCCTTACCTAGTAATTATCCTTCTTACAATAATAATATAGTATTAAAGACTTTCAAACATTTACTTAAGTAGTCAGAAAGCAAGTAGCAATCTTTAAGTATTTTTCTTTAATTCTTCCTCCCAGGGTGTTTTAAAAGTCTCTCCTTTTATAAAAGTACCGAATAGTCTCATAACTTCATTCCTGTAAAAATTACACCTTAATTTTAGGAACCAATTTCTAGGGATATTTAATCAGAACACAGAAGTGAATGATTTTACATTAAAATTAGGACAAATACTCCAAGTTTAATATTACAGGTGAGCAAGAATAAGAAGTGGAAGGATTCTAAAACCCTTCAAGTCCCCACCAGCACTGCCAGCACAGCGTCCAACAGACCCATCAGCCAACCTGCAAGTACAGCCCCACAAAACCTCCTCTGCAAAGTGAGCCTTCACACAAGTTAGCAGCACTTCCCAACCCCAACAAGGGATTCTGATGCAGGAACCACTGCCAAACAACAGCTTATGAGTCAAGGTTTATGTATGCAAACACAGCCTATCTTCCCAACAACTAAGGGCTGGCTGCCACCCAGAAGGAGGCCATCCTGCTTCCCTTAACACTCCACTGTCCCCACTGCAACAAAACCCAAGCATTTTCCTTCCCTCTGTTTCTTCTGTAATTAAAAAGAAAAAAAAGTAAGAATTTTTATTTAAAAATTTCAAAGTACGTTTTGAAATTTAGCCAAAATGAGTCTTGAGTTCTATGTGCCCAATAAGTTGCTTCTACAAATTATGATATCCCATTTTCTCTTTCGCATTTTAGAATGTTAAGCATTGCCAAAACAAGTCAATTTAACTACATTGCCTCTTTGGGTGGTGAGTTTGTTTGTCTTAGATCCTATATGCAGTTCTCTATATAGATGCTTTTAGCTCTGGCAACAGCTTTCAGACTTTGCTTCACTTTGTACTTTACTTGTTCATACTGCAACACTCCAATACAATGAAATTTGTATAAGTGCCCAGATTTGCTCAACCACTAAAAATAAAAATGTTACCATTTATAACGGTTATCAAGTATTTTTAACACAAGGCAGACTCTTCCCATTCTATTAAATATATAAAATAAAAATGAGAACAGAGTTTCTGCCTTTTTGAAAAAGACAACCAGGACTTGGTATTTGGGAAAGAATTTCTTATATTCCAGTCACAAAGAATATTATTACTCTTCAACTTATTATAATTTAATTATTTTACAGATCACACTTTGTGAGAGGGTAATAAGGCATCAAATGTCTTCACATCCCAGTTTATAAGGGAATGGTTACTGAAGAAGGATCAGAAGAAAAATATCAACCCTCCCTCCCAGATGCATGAGAGCATTCTGAAGAATCACATATGTAATAGGGCAATTCAGAATAAACATCACATACAGCTCCACAACATATGTTCACATGAACTAAAAATGCAAAGCTTATTCCTTTGGACAAGGCTGGCCCACATATCTTTAAGAAAATTAAGAAATTCTTGTAAACTGAAGAGAATTCATAACTTAACACTGAACTCAAACAAATGTGATATGCTTACATAACTGAAATGCTAAAAAAGATGACATTTGTGTCCTTTTGTGCCCATTCCACAGACACACACAGGATTTCCCTGGCAGCTAAAGCAACACAAGGTCTTGACAAAATTTCCACAAGTGATATGAAAGCCCCATGAATTAAACAAACACATATTAAGGCACCTGGCAGGAATCATGTGAAACAAATGTAAAACTCAAGTACAAGAGCTCCAGCAGCAATTTTGTTCTACTTCACTTACTTAACACAAAAAGCTTATATTTAAAAGGTCACAAAAAGGAAATAAACATGTGCGTCACCCAGGTGTATATATACAATTTGGCCTTTTAAAAAACTCTGTGTATATTACCAACTATGACACCAAATTTACTTCCAGGAATATGAATTTTTGTTTGGATTTTACTTCTTGCCTTTTTTAAAGAAAAGCCAAACAAAGAATACATCTGAAGCCACTTCCTTCGACATTTTCAAGTTTACTGCTGAATTTTTAAACATCAGAGTAGAACTTGCCCTAAGATATTCTTAACTAATTATCAAGAAACTAGAACACTGTATACACTTTATCCCCTAAGATCTCTTTAGTTTTCATTTTCCCTAAAGGACTCAGAGTAATCATTATTTTAATGCTGAGTCTATGATGTCACAAACAAGAGAAAAAAAACTTAAAAAAAAAAAAACCTATGAAATATTACACTAAAAAGAGGACAAATAACAGAGTAAGAAGAGCACAGAAAAACAATCAATATCTGCTTTTATTAAAAAAGGTTCAAAGTGAACAAGAACTTCACACATGGTGGAACCTCTTAAGACCTGTGAAGCCTCTAAGTCATCCGAGGACTAATTAGGTTTTCAAGAAGTCTTAAAATCTAATACACCCTATTCCTACAGAATTTCAATTGAATATAGATTCTTAACTCTTTCATTGTAAAAGCAGAGTCTAGCAGTTTATAAGAGATTGTAAAAACACAGATGAAGCTAAGCCACTTCATCGTATTTTCCATTAAGAATGAAATGAAGTACAGTTGAAATCAAAGTTCTATACTTGCTGTACTTGATTTAATCCACAGTAATGCCATCTATAATGCTACTTACAGAGAAGTAATAGAAGGATCTGCTGTGGCACCTATATTGATCTAGTGTTATACTGAACACTTTCTTTTGAGAGTCAATTACATCTCCTTCACACCCACATCTCTCATTCTAACACAAAGTTTACAAGACTTTTTTTACATCGCAAGAAAGTTTCTGCTAAACAGAAAAATGTAAAAACTATAAAAGGGAACACCTGTAGTTTGAAAAGATCTATTGGTCTTGATATTAGGCCTAAGAAAAATACTGACTAGCATTACAAGAGTGTCATTATTATGTGTATGCCATCTTTTACATAAGAAAATCCACTCGAAGCCATTTTTAAAACAGATCCAAAATTAGAAGTCTGTAACTGCAGCAATCTTAAGGCTGTTAAACTTCCAAACCACAGCCAGTTCATAGCAGAGCTGATTAGCTCAATCACGGTGTCTTGCTAACGGCAGTTGAGAGCCCCAAACTGAATCTAAATCACATCAAGCAACTAAAAACACAGGCAAAAGTACTTTATCCTCAAAGCATCAAGTATACTAACATAAAAAGGATGGATAACCCATAGTTCATGAGTTAACTAAAACCCTATGATACCTGTTTCCACAAATAGCATATATTTCAACCAAAAAAAAAAAAGTATAGAAAGTCCCAAAGTCTGCTTCAGGAACACTCTTAAATGATGGAATACTGTCTGAAGTTAGTGATTGCAAATACAGTTACAGCCCCAAAATGTTACTGGGACTGGAAGACAATATGCTATTGAAGAGACATAAGGGGAAATAAGAGTTAACTGCTCTAGCTAGGTTTTTAACAGCTTTTTCTTTGTCCCTTGATGCTGCCAACCTCACTGGAAAGGAAAAATATCTCTGTAGGATTTATTTCGTTTATTTTTCAAATGCAACTGAAGTAATTCAAGGCCACCAACAGGCTGAAGAAGAATGAACCACCTGTAGAGGTCAGCATTCTAAAAGTGTATCAGTAAAAATGTAACAAAATGTCAAATTCTCTGTTTTGGAGAAACTTGATACTATACGTATTGAATAATGATAATCCAATGCATCTATACACATCATGTATTCTCAGTCCTTCAGACAAATAGCATGGAAGTAATTTTGCTGTGATTAATACAATGTGGAAAAAGATGAAAACACAATTCCTGAACTGGTTCATCACAAGAGTAACACACGAATAAAACCAGTTTCCTAAGGCAGAAAAGAGCCACCACTGTGATTAAATATTTCATGAATTTAATATCAAGAATTTCTATAGAGAACTTAATAGGAAAATTAATACATAGAAGGCACAGGCAACTTTTGAATTTACATTAAAAGATTTCCATAGTATATCAAGTGGTAAAATTCCTTCCCAGAGCAAAGAGTTTTGCTCAGCTCATATCATAAAATGAATATGGTATAGTAAAGGTCTTTCTGGAAGACTGAGAAATACATGCTCAAACATTTCAAATATTTAAAATACTGTACAACAAATCAAATATCTTTTACTAGATCATGGAAATGCATTAGAAATAAAAGAATGCCTGCTTTATTATTATGCTATAAGGTGAAAAGGATCATAAGAACTCTGATCATTGCATTTTTTCTCTGAGTATATGGCAAGATACCAGGTTTCATCTAAATTTCCTGTTGACTTCAGCAGGAAAGTAGCAAAAAAACACCTGCTGCAGAAAATCTCTGATTTGTTTCTTTTGGTTACACATAATTCTTCTGTGTTGTCCCAGGCATTTCAGGTGAGGTTGCTCCTTGCACGAAGAGAGAAGCAACTTGACTTTGAGTTATAAAACTAAAAAGGAAAGGCTCACAAAAAAAAGTAGTTCGTCTTTTTCACAGGAAAAAAAAATTTAAAAAGGAAATATATATATATATAAAATGAGCCTCCAGCAATAAAACCAAAGCAATTCAAAGGGGTTTTTAAAAAAGAGAGATCAACACTATGAAGCAGGAGATGGTTGTCCAGCTTGAAATGGGTCTATATGAACAGAGGGGATTTAAACAAAATTGTGTTTCACTGTGGAGCACTAACTTACTGTTTTTCAAATACTTTAACCTCATTCTCTTATGTTTGCTTACCATTGCATTGGTTCTTTAGGACATGCTACAGATGATTATTTATTTTCTGATTGCCAATCCTTCCATTTGGGAAATACTTTTGTTCAAGGTTCTCCAAGTTTCCATACTTCTCAATATATTTCTAGTTACAGTATTTGGCTCTGGCTGTGAATTGAACAAACAATCTGTCGTGGGGTGGCTTTGTAATGTGTATTATCTCCAGATCATCATCTGTATCATCTCCAGACAATCACTGATGAGGCAGAGCCTGGCAGCAATGGTCAATGGCTGGATCTTGCAAGGCATTTGTTTAGGAGCCTCCTTCTGACAAGTCATGGTCTTGGCTGTTCCCAACTTTTTGCATTAAAAACAAGGAATCCATCTACTAATCCAGAACATTCATGTTATCCAAGTATGCAGACAAAGCAAGAAAAAAGGTCTTTGAGTAACACGACCTTTGAGAAATCCTACCGGCAGAACTCCCTGCATCAAGGAGCTCTGCACTCTTCAACCTATTTAAGCAGCCTGGGTGTGAAGGAATTACTTGAGTGCATGACCAGAATATTAAATATCTCACACTGTCCAGATTCGCAGCGAGCCTATCAAATAACAGAGTAATTACTTCAGAGCAAAACTTTTTCGCTGACTACACACCATCAACAAGTAATACCAACAACAGCAGCATCCTCCTAGTTCCATGTCCAGTTACACACTACTCTAAATTGTCTACCACAGTTTGGAGAAAACACTGCCATAGCTGGCAAATACAATCTTCCACTATCACTGCCAGAGCCACTGGATGCAACGACAGACACTGTCCCCTTACAACTTCACCTAATTTTAGGAAGCACTCGAGTACTCAGCCATTTCTGAAAGCCTTAAGTGGATTAGCATTTATTAAAAAACTCTCTTGAATCCTGTCTCATAAAGGATGTCTTCTCTAAGTCTGCAAACAAAAAATACTTGCAGTCACTGTGCTAGAAAGATTGCAAACCTCAAACAGAAGGTGCAACTTCCTTGTCAATAGATTTCCACTGCATACCCACATCTGCAATACGTGGTAGCAAAAGCAGACAAGAAAAAAAACAATGAAATGGTTCCACAGCAAAGAAAACAAATATATACACACACAAACATGTATAAAAATATATATTGACAGAAGTTTCCTTTAGGCATTCCAGATCAAGACTCCAGGTTNTTGTATTTGCTTTCCTGGCATGACCCATCAGGTTGCTCTTTAGGACTAAAATTAAAAATGTAGGGAATTGAAGATTTTACTGGAAAAAAAAAAAAAACACAACCAAAAAACACCACAAAAAAAAACCACCACCAAAAACCAACTTTGAAATACGCATGTAATCTTTAAAATGCAGAGGAAGGTATTTTTCTATTGCTATTACACAGCAAAAAAAATACACAAAAATAAGAGCCAGAGAGTTTCAGCAGATTTCATGTCCCTGGTGGCAAACTTGCAGTTAACCATGAAGCCTCACCTTCAAAGTCACTTAGTTTAAAATCACTAATTTCTCTGAAAATACTGTGGATTCCAGCAAAGTGCCAACAGGGAGAGAAATGGGCTGGGAGGGAGAGTAAACAAGTAAAGGACAAGGAAAAAGAAGAGACATATATAAACAAAGTGAAAAGCACCAAAGAAAGTATTTCCTAATAACCAGCACATGTGCACACACAGCTCTCTGTCCTTTCCCCCTCCCAGCAGGCCGGGGCTCCCTGGGCTGTGCTCCCCGGGCTCCTGCAGCTGTGCCACCAGGTGGGAGCTGCTGCACCAGTGCAGGGCTTCTTCCTAGCTGCAGCATGGCCAACGCAGACTCCTTGTGCTCACCTAAGCAAGGCTACTTCTTTTGGATGACAAAAAGGTAAGGCAATCTGCATTACAACCTCATATCGATCTGGTTTTAAATATAAATAAAATAACATTAAAAAAACTCAAATACAACAGCCCACACACGACCTATTGCCTACATTTTAATCAAGAACAGAAAGAAAAGAAAATGAGAGCAGATATCACTTGGCTAGATTTAAAGGAAAAGGACAATCCTTTTCAATAGCAGGCACCATTTTTCAACATGACCATGTTCCAAAAGATTAGGTAACAGTATCAGGCAATATCAGACTATTAATGACACAGCCTCACAGAATGGAGAAAAGTATTTAAGCATGATATTGACTTTGTAAGATTTAAGATACCAGCACACAAACAGCCCATCCTTTTCTAAGACATTAACATATTGGTATTAAATGCTTGGATTAATGGATTATAAAGGAGTAATACCATAAATTAATTCTGATGCATCTCAGCAAAGTTGCTGAAAAGGAAAAGAGAAAGAAAAAAAAAAAAAAGAAAAATAAGAGATCAGCATTCTAGAAGTATCCCCAGGGGAAAGCTGCAGCCGATCATGGCACACATTACCTCTGCCCCTGGTTCATCCATCTGCTGCACCTCAAGGAATGCCACAGGGGAAGCAAACATGTGGAGCACAGCTAATAACAGCAATTCTGTCCATATTAGAAACTAATTATCACCCTTTCCTATCAGGATCAGTGCTTCCAGTATTATAAGCAATTTACCCTACTAAATGCAGTCTAGAATTTAACAGTCAATAACTCAATAGCTTATTTAAAAAAAAAAAAAAAGCCGATTTGGACTTAGATATAATACAAATTATATTTCTTTTCCTCTCAACACTACCCATTTTCTTGCATCTGAAGATTTAGATTTTTGGTGTTTTGGGGTTTTTTTTGTGAAGGGATGAAGGGGAAAAAAGCTCTGCTTAAACAGAATTCTGTGCATTTAACTCTCAGCCCAAAACTGCACAATTACTGTGATTAAGTCTATGTAAATCTAACAAAAAAGACAAACATTGAGTTTGCATTGTATTAGCTATCTTCTGGAAATAACAGCACAAAATCTCATTGCTCCCTACCAAATATATTACTTCTCATTAAATACACAGACCATAAAACTACAAAATGAGATTAAAAAGCTGTGAATAGCATTTTATGTACTGACCTTGCAAATAGAAAACAGAGTTTCTCCTTGGTCCGTTGTTGTTCTACCAAACTAATAAAAATTAAGAACTTGGAGGATTGTTGAGATCCCTCAGCATTAGGCTGGTCTATAAGAACCTAATTATTTCTTTTGAAATCAAGTAAACATTGTTTTGTTTTAATTCACACCACCTATTTGAGGCACTACTTCTGCACACAAGCAGTTCAAACATTTTGTAGCACAATCCAAATAACTGAGAAACAGGAGCACCAAGGAAAATCATATTATGAGTGAGTGCAAAGACCTGAATAAAGAGCATTAGATATGGATCAAAACAGTGCTTCTCTCACAAGAATCTTAATTTCTCTTTGTTTTCTATCCATCCTTTCCTCAAGCCAAGTACTTCTTTAGCCCTGACCCAAGTTTTGTCTCACAGCCTACCAAGACCAAAGCATCCTCTTCCAAATTCCCTGGTTAGCCAGCAGGTGCCACTTTTTTGAGAAAGAGAAGGTCAACATTCCCCCAAGGATTTGAGCAAAATGCCTCCTCGAGCGAGCAGTCTGGGATTCGAACTTGGGTCTGCTCCCTTGAGACTGCACATGCTGGCTCTGCGCCTTGAGGTAGCAATGTCAAGAACTGTTAAGGATTTACAGACAAGTCATGGATTTAAGTGAAAAGCATTCTAACGGGAATCACTAAGCTACTTTGTTTGCACCTCTGAAGAACACACATCAATACTATGCTTAAAACATTTTTAGATGGAAATGAAACATTCCCCAAAATATTTGACTCAAAAGTAGAGAGAATTTAGTGCCAAATGCTAAAGAACTGTAATAACAAAGCAGAGCTACTACTTTTTTTAGTACACAGACAAATGTAATACCAGTATACATTCAAAGTACTTATAAAGCTATTTTTTCTTTTAAATCAGGAATAGTCAAGGCTGTATTTATGATCAACTGTATCCTTCAGCATGAAGGGATACAAAGCACAAACCTAACGCAAAACATCAGCAACTTGGCTTAATAAGATTACAGTACATTAAAAGGTGCTCATAAGCATTTTCTATAAATGAAATGTAAAGCCTGATGACTACATACAAGCCAGAAGACCAACCTAAGCTCATAATGAAGGTATTGTGGCAAAGCTTAGTACCTAAAACACCAGCAGAAAGATGTATTTTTGATGTAGTTGAAAATTTCACACTGATTATAAAGCAGCCATGTTCCAAAGGCTAGTTTTAGGGTAGTAGTGTTCTAGTTCCTATGATCCATGTAACAGTTATAAGGCAGATAATACTGAGTTTACCTAGTATATTATTCCTTCCTGCAAATCTCACTTCTCAAAATAACAGTATATTTACAGTGTAATGGCACATGGTTGGAAAATTTATACCACATGTCCAACACCCTTAAAGAAATCAGTAAAAATATATGTACATTTAACTCAGTACACAACAGTTTCTTTTTCAAATGCAGAGAAAAAGGGATATTATGATCTTTTGTGGGAAAAGCAAGCTGGCAGACTAAATAAATATCAAGAACTGCAACCATTAATTCATTAAGTAAAAATAGGTAGGAAATCAAAACCCAACACCCCTGCACTCCAATCACATCTGCCCTCTACCAGTACAGAGAAATAAGTACTACAGTGAATCAAACAGCATCAGGCAAACTTGTTTTTTTTTTTCCTCACCTACTTTTGCAGTTTTGAGCATGCTTAACCCCATGTCCACCACACACAGACACAGCTATTCTTATATCATCTGTATGACTTCAGAAAACACTCCTACAGTCCTAGACTAGTAATGGCAGAAATTTGCCTAAACAGATTGGTCAACAGCAATGATAAACAGCATATAAACCCTTTTACCAACATCCTACTTACTTTATCACCCTTACTAGATCCAGTAACTAAATTTACATTAAAGTAATTGTATGATGGTTCTTCAGCATTCAATAAACCACGTTCCTAAGTATGCCAGCATGAGCTATTCCCAGGATTAGGGGAAAAAAAATTTGAAATATAAAACATAGAAGTCAACAGCCTTTGACTTCATACCTGGTTCTCTGTCCAATCAAAACCTCCGTTAAGTCAATAGCAGTCAAGGTCTTTATTTCTGTAAATGACATCTCAAACCACAGACACACAGATAAATTCCATTTTATTTCTAAGAGTTACCAGGAGCTCATTGTGCATGCACAATGCATAGAGTGTGCTGAGGAGGAAGAACTAAAATAAGGATACTCTTACACAAGCCAGTCACCCATTCTTGCCATCATTTACTAAAAATAATTTTTTAAAAAAATTCCCTTCTGTTAACTGAAGTACCTAAAAGTTTTTTTCTGTTTGTTACAAGGAAAACTCAATTCTGAAAAAAGAATATTAATTCTTTTAATTTGAATCAAAATACATGCAAGCCTTTGAGTAGATTATAAGCCTGCAGCCAGGTGTCTATTTCTAATAATCCTCATAATAAAAGGAGAGTTTTAAGTAGAGCTCATTTCTGAGAGAGGATAATTTTTCCTTAAAAACTAACTTGGTTACAAGCCACAACATAAAACCAAAGGACAAACTTCTTAATCAATTTGCCACTCCTATAGAGTACAGATTTAATAACAGACATCCAGATATATCCAGCTGAATCAGAAGACGTGTAAGAAAAAAGAAGGGGTTGTTGCTGTTGCTTGTTAATAATATGAAGCAACTGACCACCTGTAAGTGCTTCCACTGTCAACACTGTCAACAGGAAAGGGAATTCATGTTCACAGAGATGGAGGCGCATTCAGCAAGCTTCTACTTCTCAATATCTACGCTTACCAAGGCACTTCCTTCACTGCAGTGCACTCCTGTGTTACCACGATATTTACTTCAAAAGTCTTCCATTTCCAGCTCCAGACACATATATTACAGGAAATATTTTTTAACAACGTGCAATATCATCAAATTTTATTTGAAACAAATGAGCATATAACCCACCTTAGGACTACTTTCTCTAACTCTAATACTAAGGAGAACAAGAGGAAAGTGCTAAGACAAGTCATCAAAATCCCCAAAGAGAAAGTCAAATTAGAAAAGCCAAATACAAAAAGGCCAAAATCTGTCATATCCAGCACAGAAATACTTGAATAGTCATATTCAAACAGAGCTCCAGCCTGAAGCAGTAAGTTAGAGGCATATTGAGAAGAGTGTACTTTGAGCCCAGAGCCAGCTCTCTGCAAGGCACTTCCAGTATCAGGCCACATTCACATCCAAAAACCAACAGAGATTTACAGGCTATGAAAGCACACCTGTTTTGGACTTCTACTTCCCTACAATTAATCTTGTAAAAGAGTGAATGACTACTTAACAAACACAAAAGGTCAGAGACAACTTCCAAATGGCTGGCATTGTCCCAAGCCATTACAACAGAGTTATGGATAGGCAGATAACAGTTTCTGAACCTAACTTTCCACACCCCAGAAAACCTTAGCATCCTGGCTGAGCTCTTTCTCTCCAGACAGACAAACTCTAACAGCCCCTTTCTGCTCTCCAGCACAGGCTGGCAGTAAGCACAGACTGAATTTCACTGCAGAACAGAAACCACAACCAAACCCCACCACATGTGCAGTGCTGGCTGTACGCACAAATGGCTCCCAGCCAGCTTGACTCCTATCACTCACAGGCAGGAAGAAAACCAGACAGGCCACTTAAGCAAAGGCTTGTTCACTGTGGGACAGCAACAGAAGATTTATTTGCACAATTGGAGCCATTATGCCAATAACTTCTGTTCACTGACACCCTTTACAGAAATCCTGAAAGGAAAAAGTTACAGCACAGAGATAACTAGAATTCAAAACAATAGTCCCAAAATGTCTGAGACCATGTGAATTTATATTCAAAGTGAAAAGTAAAAACTACCAGCGTGCAAGCAGCTTCAATAGTACACGATTATTAAGCCAGCATCCAAACCACATTTCAATAGCAAAATACTGCCAGAACAAAGGTAATGACACTACTTTATTTATATAACGTATAAACTACTTAGTCTTGCAGGAACTTTACAATATCAATATTACCTCTGCAGTCTATACAGGATTCAAATGAACTCCCCCAACTAAACCAGGTATATAAGTGCTTGACTTACAACACAGGTAATATCACTGACATGCTCACTGATTGAAAGCTACATCTTTAACTGAACTGAGAGAAATGCAAATTATCTAAAATCCAGGAAAACTAACAAAAAAAGTACTAACTGGACATACTCCATCAATTCCTTAAGGTCAGAGAAAAAAGTAATCAAGAATAAAAAATTCAAAAAGATGGCCAGATATTCCAGTGCTGACAGAAGCAGGACACCAGATAGTTCTTGTGTTTTTTCACAGAATCACAGAATATTCCGAGTTGGAAGGGACCCAAAAGGATCATCAAGCTCAACCCTTAAGTTTATGACCGGCATGAGGATCAAACTTGCATTACTGGCATTGTTAGCACCATGTTCCACTTTCAATCTGTTCATTACTACTGCTGCTACAGAACACAACATGGAATTTCACACATGTAAGCATGCTTTACATTAAGTTGGTTGTTAGTTTTGCTTTTTTTAAAGGAAAACAGAAAATGCATAAAGGAAACCAACAAAGGCATAGTTTTCACACAAGAGGTACAGATACCAAATTTCTATTTTATCATAATGGTGGCCCATATTTCCAAAGAAGTTACCAGACTGCTGAGAAATTAAGTTCTTCCCTGCAGTCCTAAATTTTATCTGAATAAGTTCAGTAAACTTCCTATGAAAAAATAATAGTATAATTCTCAATAGTATCATTCCAGATGCATGCCAATTAGTTCTATATATTGTACATTTCAAAGATCATTTCCAAAAGGACTGGAAACAATTTTTTTTCTTTTTAACCTGTCTGCATTCAAATTTAATCCATCATGAAGTTTCAGAGGAAAAAGCAGGCTAAAAACAACTCAAAGGCCTATCCCCAGCCCCATGGGAATGCAAAGTCTCAAAACACTAAATCTGTCACTGGTTCAGGGGTGATTGCAGACACTGCTGTACCTCCCACTTACATTTTCAGTTGTACACTTCCAGAAATATGTGTGAGACAAAACTTTAATACTTTAAAAAGTGATTTTTTAAAGGAAAAATATTTAAAACTGCTCAAGGTGATTATGATCATCTTGAGGCATTCTCAAAGAATATCCTTACAGTGAAAGTGAATCAAACTGTACTCCAGAACACAGTCACTATTCTTAATATTCATGTCCACACACTTTCTTTTTCTCTGCCCACTTTCTTTTCTTGTTCAAGACATCTCCTTAAAAAAAACCTAAAATCACACCACCAGGAACAGTAACGAAAGAGAAAGTTACTGAATTGTCCCTGTGCATTTTGTCCATCAACAGATGTTAGAAAGCCTAACTGGAAAACACAACACAGAATACAGCATTCAGGACTGGCATTCCTTTGGTTAATACTGTACAAATGCCTGGAGGAATCACACACACCTAGCAACGGTTAACTGTATTATCCACATGGATGAAACTAAGCACAGGATAATGCAAATGACCAAATAAAATCTAAAAATTAATAAACTTCAGCCAAACATCCAAATTCAAGTCTACCCCAAATAAAACAAGTTTACTGCTCTCCTTGCTACCCAATGGCAATTACATTAGCAAAGTTTTATTGATGCCATTAATACTTACTAGTAGAAGCAGCACCACTAACAAACTGCCATAAAACTCAGTAATTCTTTAACACCTTCTCTCTTTTTTTGCCTTTGAATTGAAAACTAAGTTTTTATTAGAAAATAATTAATTCAGAAATTAAGAAGTACTCACATCAAGTCCGGAAGAAAGACATCCTCAACTACCTTAACCAGAAACAAAATCTGGTAGTGGACAATAGTAATCCCATGAGAGTGGACGTGGCCATCTGCATGAAGAACCCAAGAGCCCAATAGTTCTTTATTTCCCAGCTTCAAAGGTGAACACTCCTCTTTACAAATGCTGATGCTCTTAAGATTTGTTTTAAGTTTTTGGATAACACAATCATACCAAAATAAACATGAAAGTTGCTTTCATATTCTGTTTCATTACCACTTAAAGACATATATTCTTCAAAAACAAGTTGGAGAAGACACCGACCTACAATAATAAAACAGTCAAGGATCAAATGCATATTTTGCACATCAACAAGAAATGAAAATGTAAGAATCTCCAAAGTTTCTTGCACATCAGTCACAAAGCAAATAGCCTTTCCACACTAACAGTTTCAACCAGATAATTTTATGGGCTTCCCTGGAAAATACCTCTGATTCCTGATTTCCCCAGCGTTGTGTGTCTCCCTAAATACTTGCTTCAGTATAAACACCCTATTTCTCCTTAAAGCTGCTGTGAAGTTTAAAAAAAAGTACCTCAAATCTCTTGAATTACAAAGAGATGGTAAACTAGATATGAATTACAAAAAAAAAACCCCAAAAACCAACAAACCAACCACCCAAAACCCAAAAAAATCTCAAAATAAGTACCACATTCAGAAGCTGGTGAAATGTAATCTATAAATTGGGGTCAACAGCTAGCTCACCTTCCTAAAGGAATGTTTAATTCCTTAAATTCATTTGCACTCTCTCCCCTTTCAGTGTTTTCTAAAATAGTGTTCCCACCAGCTATATCAGAAATTCCATTTAAAATAAAAGAAAGGATAACAAAGCTACAAAGTTTGGATAATTTGTTTTAATCCCAGCCTAGTTGATTTTCACGAGGTTTACAGCAGCTTTTGTTTTCCCCAGAAGCTAGAACCAAACATAAAACAAGAGTCACAACAGGCTAGTTTGGCAAAACTCAGTAGTTGAATTTTGAGTTTCAAAGAATTGTTTGAGGGCCAAGACACTGTTTTTCTCTTAAATAATACTTACTAACAGAATAGGTTTAATTAATCAAATGGAACTGAGACCAAAGAGCACTGTTAACATGTGAAGTATTTGTTTTCAAAATATCTGTAGTGCTTGAAGTCTTCCCCTTTGACATGTATTTACTCATCAGTACTTCTTAAACTTCCCCTCACATACCAGAATTATGATATAAAAATCATCTATTTCACAAAAAGCTCCATTTAATGACATACAACTATTTTTATGACAGAAGAAACAAACAAGTTAAAAAGCACTTCAGGGGAAGTAAAAATTATTGGTTTGAAACTAAGTTTTTCATGATCCTTAGGTTAAATCAAATTTGTTTCCTAACTTTAAGACACACTCCATTGTAGCACAATTAGCTTTTCCAGTGCTGGTAGAGCATAGATTCTGTCTACAACAACCCAAAGGATATTTTTTGAGTACTCAGAATACAGATACAGTAGCAAATGCAGCCATGTTTAACACAGCCCCATCTCTTGTTTCAGTCAGAGTAGGTTTTGTCAAAAAACCCACTTGATTACTGAATCTTTTTAGACGACTTGTTACCATATCCATGATTATTAGATCATGGCCATAGGCCAGACACTGGTAGATATATCCAGCTGTCAAAGTGAATTTAATCCATTAAATACAAAGGATAGCTATGGACAGGGTTGTTTTCTGTTTACGTATCAGGAAACCTTCTTGGACTAGAAATTGTCTTCCTTGAAGAAATTCAGGCAAATGTGTTTATCTGTGCTTTCTTATTTGGATAATATTCAAATAAAATTTACAGAAATTAGATGCATATGTAATCTGTGAAGGTGTGCTGAAACAGTTTCTACAACGCTGATATGAGTCCCAGACTGAAATTTGCATTTCCACATTTTTAAATAATAGAGCGCACATTTAAGAAGCTGTATAGCAGATCAGCAAGAACTGAATTGAAAAAGAAAAAGCCCAAAACTTGACCAAGATAACTACAAGATTGAATTAAACAAGCAGAGACATCAAACTAAATACAAAAGGAGGGAGTGAATATTGACGCTGAAAACAGTGCAACCCAATTTAACTCTGCTTAGGTCATGTGAGGTTACTGATATTAACCCGTTCCAAGACTACCTTTACATGAACAGAGTGAGTTCAAAAACACTTCTTGTCTGTTCTGCAGTGTAAACACTAGTCCCCATTTTACAGCTGAGGAAACCAGAAACTAGAAAACGAAAAAAGAAAGGCAGTTCCTCAACAATGTAGCAAAACAGGAACAGAAATTTTAGCCTCTTTGCTATGTCCTTTAAAACTCAAGAATATATTTTCTTCATTATGCAATGATACAATCTTGACAAAAGCTTTCAATGGAAATAAAAATCCTGCTTTAACTTTTTACAAAATTTTACAATTTTACAAAAATACAGCACTAAGTGAGTAATAATATTTCCTAGGACTTTGCTATTCCTAGTGAATTTTTAGACATGAATTAAAAAAGTCATTCAGACAAAAAAAAATATCACATTTCTTGACATTTGTATTTTGTTCATTACTTAGTATTCCATGTTCCTATAATTTAACAGATCCAATAAACAACAGCATAGATTATAAAACCAGAGAATATTGAAAAGCATTTAATATCTCAATATGGAAGCTTGTTACATGAATTAAATGATCTGTGTCTTTCATTTAAGGATTAGTCATACAAATATACAATTATTTCAGAATTAGAATTTAAAAAGATAAATACCTAACTTCTCATACTAAACTCACTTAAAATGCTATCTTTGTTAACGCTGACAAAATCAGGCCAGTATTTATACACACTTACATATTCAGAACACAATGATCTTATCTCAATGTATGTCAGTGACCCTACTGCCACAATCCCAAAAACAGTGCCTACTCAATCGGTACTGACTCAAAGGCTAAAAGGACACATAAATAGAACATTTGTTGGAGCTGTGAAAGACCTTTTATTCCCAAACGTGACTTGAGACCAACTGGCACAACAGTCAGGGGATACTTGGGGTTATTAATGCTGTGTTCGTTCCCAAGGATAGCTGGAGAGCTTTAGGGCACACATCGCTGAGGTAGCATTAAATTTGCTTAAAAGGGGAAAACAACGACAAGCAGAGACCTTGCAGAGTCCGATTCCCTCAGTTCATACTCTCCTTGTAATCAATGCTGACCTCTCCTTGGTACAGGATCTGGTCCTCACGCCAAGGCCACTTATACTACAACTTGTCTATGCAGGTTAGGCCAAGACATGTAGCAACTGTAAGTAACAAGTCCTGTCTGAACTGCTTAGAGCAGCAGCTCAGCAATGCTTCCCAAGGCCAAGCCAACCTGGAGCTATGCTGCTTTCCTGCTCTGAGAAAGGGACAAGGGCAGGCAGAGACTGAACAACAAAACCCAAGCTAAAGATCACTAGTACGGCACACGCACACATCTGCTGCAGCAGGCAGAAAGTTCTTTTCAAGTACAAATAAAGTATTCATTTCATTCTTCCTTAATTTCACTTGGAAGGAGAAAAAAGAAGAATGAAGTATTTGCTTAATTCTCAGTTTTATCTATTTCAGAGAAAGTGATAGAGCTAAAGACTATGTTATATAAACAGGTGTAAAGGATGGAGCAAGATATATGGATAACTTCAGAACTCATCTCATCTAGAGGCTCCTTCTGTATAAAAGAAATACTTACACATGGAAGTCCCAGTCCACATAAAAGAATATGCTGTACAGTGTTAATCACATTGTCTCCAAACTTAAAAAAAATTTGAATATGAAGAATTCAAAGAAAAAGTGGAATTTTTTAATCTTCTTAAATAAGCAAAAAATTAACCAACTCCATCCTTACAGCACATGTAGAAATGAATATTACAGCTGTCTAGAGCGTCTGTGCTCTAGAAGTTGTCTCTGATTTCCCACAATTTGTCTTGAGGAAAAGCTTCACATATGAAAAAGCCCCAAAACGATATTGTCTGATGTGACACAAGAAATTTAGAGCCTTTTCTTAATTTGAAAACAATTGCCATTTGGTAACTACAGTCTGAGGAGGAAGCATTTATACATAAAGATCTAGCCAAGTTTGCTGAAAAAGGGATCCTATGTAAGGTATATTTGCCAAACACAGAGCTTTATATCTCTGTAAGCAATTCTCCTCCATTAGTGTCACACTTAAAAATAATGTGGTAGCAAGACAACCATTTTATCTATAAAAAACAAAAACAGGAATGAGAAAAGGATGATGAATGAAGCAGCATATTTTCCCAACTGTTTTGCACTAACCAAAATTATGGAGGAAATCCTCAAAAAATATTTCTTCAAGGTACTAAAAGGGACAAGTACTGTGCGAAACTCAAAAGTCAGACAGTGATACTTTTGCAATAAACCCTGGTTAGCTGTTACGACCACTCAATATCTGAGTGCATTCAAGCTAAGTACGTTAAATATACAAAAAAGTTCACAGAGTAAGATTTTTAAAAGCTGTAGCTTTATGAACATTGGGTTCAACCAACCAAAGAAGGAAATAATGTATTTCAAGGAAATCTCTGCTTCCCGCTCTTTTTACTCCAGCTATGTGCTAATACTGACAAGGTACTTTCAGATCAACGCACCAAGCACTTCAGGAGATGCAAGAGCTCTGCCAGGAATCCTGCCTTCAGAAGGACTTCCATTGCTATGGCAACAGCATGTTCACCAGGATCCAGTTCAGAGACAACCTGTGACACACTCAGGAGAGGTGGCCAAACTCCGACTGAGTGCTCACTGCAGCACAAGTCACTCTGTCGTACACACGCCAGTTAGCACTTGCAGAAATGCAAGGTACAAAGCAGGGGGCTTTTATGATAGTTCACAGGGCACTTAGGATCCCTGCCTATAAACTGCTGCATCTAGGAGAAAAAATACCATTTGCTTTATTAAACAAATTTAGACTATTCAAAGGCCAGACAATATATTATCATTAGCATAGAGTATAAATTGCACTACACACAATCTCCTATATGCAGGCATTCACCCCTTTTCTGGTCCCAATTTCCCCTAACAGGATGAGGATAAAGGAAAAGGGAAGGGTTAGTACATAGTAAAGAAGCAAATTATTGAAACTATTGTTCAGTATTCAAACTATTGTTCAGTATTCAACAAGTATCTTGAAATAAAGTGGGTTTACTGAGTATCACAGACACATGTGATGACAAACTCTGGTTTTACTACATCACTCTACAAAAAAACCCAAACAATCTTTTACAATGCTTCACCTTCTATCCAGAAATATATTCACAAACACACACCCTTGATATCTTGAGATTTAATCACCAAACATGCTGAATTTTAAGCATCCCATATACTACATGCAAGAAGTAACACTTGCAAGAATTTGTATACTACTACATAGGGACCAGCCATTAAAAAAGCACCACAAGGAAATTTAAGTTATCTATCCATTTCTGCACTTTTATTACATTAGTTTACAAAAACACACAAAACCCTGCCTGTTGTTGCTCACCTAAGTTCATTCACCCCAGACAATCAGACATATCTTTCCTGTACACAATGAAGACTGTAACATGGTTGCATTCTCTATGTTTCTAACAATGCCTAAAATAGTTTATTCCCTTTTAAGATTGCTTCTGGTTATACTGTACAGCCCTTACATACAGAAGGCCTGGTAAGACTGTCGGGTGTATGTGCTGGAAAAGATATGGTCTGGCAGTCTTTAAAGCCTCTCCTTCCTTTTGAAGTATCAGGCATTATCTAACTTGCTTTGCAAGTAGTAATACTACAGATTGTTAAAAAAAATATTTCAAATAAACTAATAAAATTAACAACTGAAAGGGGAAGAAATATGGGGGGTTTAGTTTGTTTGTGTTTTATTTGGGTTAGCATTTTTGAGAGGTTTTTTAGGCTTTTGTATTGGGTTTTTTGGTTTGTATTATTTGTGTTGTTGCTTTGGTTTTGGTTGGGTATTTTTGGGGGGAGTTTTTTTAGTTGAGGAGCTTTTAAATTCAACATCTTACAGATACTCACAAGTATCTAATTCAGATGTTCCTGTCATAAGTAGTATTGACAAAGTTTATGCTCCATTTTTTTGTGTGCTTATTACTGTCCTCTGGCAAGGGAATATGATATCAGAGACATTTCCAAGGTTACCAAAATAAAAGTATTACACAGACCAGAGAACACATGCCAGACATTACATGCATTTATACCCGAATTGGCAGAAATGTGCATTTGTTTTATAAAATCCAGCGAAGGGAAAATTTTTGCATTACCATTCCATTCAATCCCATTGCATCTAAGCATCACAAGCACTAATCTTGCAAAGACATACTACAAAATACAGCCATTTGAGCTCTACAGTAGTAAGCACCAGACATCATTTTTAGAAATACACAAAAGCTTTTCATGACTTCAAAACTCGGTCATCTTCATTAAATCACCAACTCTTCATAAAAGCCTTGGCTTCATTTAGCATTCAGGAAGATGAAAGAGCAGCTACCCTCCTTATGGATTACTTCTCTATTACAAGAGAATACTTTGCACGTCAAAAGCAAACAGTGAAGGATTAAATGATATTGTAGTTTCTGCTCTTATTTATTTGCAATGGGCAGTGAATAGAATTGCAAAGAAACAATCAGTGATTATTTTAAGCTGTGTTCTTTTGCAAGGATTATGACTCATGAAGTTGCCGCATACAGAACTGGAACGGGATAGGTGTCGCATTGAAAATGGTCGCAAAACCACAATATGAAAAATGATTGTCCTACAAGCGAAGCTGTCTGATTTAATCATTTCACAGGGTAGCCACAATAGCTCTTGGGATAACACCAAGACAACAGAATCTTGCATTCAAGTAAACAAAAAATAAAAATATACACGGTTGAATTCCATTCTCCTACAGAAGACTAAAAATACCTCCTGATTTTTTGTTTATACTGAATTAAGGGTAAAATGTGTTTAAAACTCTATTTAATTTAAAACCCAGAACATACACATTTATGGTCTGATATTCATTTGCATTTTACCTGCAAAATGTACAACTAGAAATAGCCGAATCTGGATTTTGATTAACTAGGTATGTTTTTCTAACAATTAGTTCAGCCTACTCACCTTTATATTTTTTTAAATATAGAGGGAAAAAAATACACCATCTAAAGTATAATTTTCACAAAATATGGCTCAGAGCACATTTCAACATAAAACTCCACCCCAGTCTAAGTTTTGCTGTGTTACCACTGCTTCAGCAACAGCAAAGATCTCTTACAGAGACAAGGCAAACACAAAATGTGTCCTACAGTTTTGTTCATGAAAAGCAAAGTAGAAAGCAAGTGGTTCAACTTCTTACTAGAAGTCCTCACAACTAACAACCTGATCAAGACACAGAGACATCACCATCTCTGTAACTACAACTAGACAAAAACAGACAACAGACAAAAACCCAATGAAATCTGCTACCAAAAAAAGAGAAAACTTGGAAAGTGTAACAAATATCTCACATGCTTACAAAAAAACATATAGGCAACCTCTGTAGAAAATCAGGAGCAAGATATCAGGTTGACTGCAATAAACAAAATTTACTTCAGGAAAAAAAAAGTCAGCTCTATGTAAGAAAAGAATCTACCTATTTCCCACTTAGTAATAAATCGCTACCATAACAAAAATGTACACTTTTCAACCATCTTTTAAATGCAATTCCATAGCTCTAATATCAAAGTGTACATCTTGCCTGCCCAAGACAAACTTTACTTAGTTTTATGCTAAGTTTTTACTATCATTCAAAGAGAGCATTACCCTACTGACAGGGCTGCAAAGTAAACACTTTTAGTCAAGTCTTTCCCCCCCCGCCATCCCAAATACTACTTCAAAACACCAGCAACAATTATTCTGGTGTGATCAAGCAAGACTTTTCTGCATTACACTAGTAAGAACATGAAGTTTATGCATTTTAAAGCAATTTCAGCCCTTTTTTAAAAAAAGTAATACATCACATCTCTAGCATACAAGATTCTAACAAAGTCCTGAAGATTGACTGGGTACTTTTTAGCCTGATTATCCTCTGAAAACAGTGAGATGTTATAAATACAACAAAAGCTACTCTTTCTGATCATTCTTGGTATTCAGTTAACATCTTCACCAAAGAAGTACGTCCTTTATGTTTTTGAATGTGGTGTTTACAAACACAGTTTTGTTTTAGAGATGAAAAAACAAGGCATTCATTCAAGACATTAAAAAAAATTATCATTATCTCATCTTAGACTCGTAATAGAAAAAAATAAAAAACAAACTACTTTACCCCTACAACCACTAGTAAATAAATTGTAGTATTTTAAAAGTCCATCAAGTACCACAAAGTACCTCCAAATCATCAGGTTGAGGTATACAATACAACTGGGGACTTCCAAATTTTCAAATTAATTTAAAAATAAACAAAAAGCAAACAAAACCCACAAAATTAAGGAGTGACATTACAATTTAACACAGGAAAAAAAACTCAGATATTAAAAATAAAATTCCTATCCTTAGAATGATAATATTTAACTGAACTTATATATTCCCCCCTTTTCCTAAAATGTTTAATAACCAAAAGTGGTTGAGGTGAATACACTATTTAAAACTAGTTACTCATATTCAAGAACAATCTACAAACAATTCACATGCAAAAGAAAATACTGCCTTTGTTTATTTCTTTATTTATTTAAAATCTAGTGACCTCCTCAGAGGAGAACATACAAAACCAATCAAGTTTTGCTATGTACTTCTGAAGAAGTGCTAACACATTAAACTAGACAATGGCTCTAAAAAAAGGTTTTTAGAGAACATACTTAAAAATAAATACTAATTTTCATACTTGAAAATTCAATTTCAATAAATGACCTCATGAAATAAAGTAAATTTAAGATAGAAGACTTATTTATTATATCTCATAGATCACATCTGGCTCTGTGGGTACTTCAATAAATTTTATAAATTTCTGAAAACTCTCAGTGCGATTTCCCCCAAAACAATCCTTCAACACTAGAGTAACAAAATGAACTGCATCTCCATGGGCAAGAGAGGTCAGTTCAAGAAGTCTAGCAAACTATTTCACTTTATGTGCAGCTTCCCATTTTAAAAACAGTCTACATAAACTTCAGTCTTACTAAGTGCTATGGTAGTATATTACTGCCTTAAACATCCTTTTCTTCATAAATACACCCTATGTTCAACCATGAAAAAATCACACTATTCCTTTAGCAATTTCAGGAAAATATAGTTTACCAAGTTAATTGTAGAGTATAGGGTAGATTAACAGAAACTCATATAATGGTATCTGCAGGCTCAGCTATGGATAAAGTAGAATTACCTGAGACAAACAGCTGTCATAGCAACTTGATAGCAAAACAACTAAGGGGTTAAATCCTCTTTATGTGACAGCTGGAAAAAAGTGGGGGGAAGGGGAACTTTGGCAAGCATGTATGAATGACAAGCTTTTAATATGAAATTCCTTCGCTAAAGATCAAAAAGAGACCATAAACAAATAAACCCCCCTAAAAAAAGCTAAAACTTAGCAAAAGCTTCAGACATAAAAGTTTTACAGGGAGAGATTACAAGTTCCGCTGACATTAAAGGACACACAGATACGTAAGAATCTCATTCATACTTCTCTTCCTTCTCTTTATCCAAATCTTTAGTCCTCCCATGTACATTTCCATCAACACTGCTTTCTGGATAAATACAAAATTTCAAATCATATTCCTTCCCACATGCCATTAAAACCTCTCTCCAAAGCATCTGAATACTCTTCATCACTTACAGTAGATCAGAAACATTTGGCAGAACACAGTTACTGGCTGGGGGGAGGCTGATGGTGAAACTACCATCCAAGGTAGTTCCACATCAGGAAAGGACAAGGCACTACTGCAATCCCAGATCTTCGGAAGCCATCCAGAAATAACATTGCAAAGATCTTCCTTGCATCCCGAAACAGTAATATTTATATGGGGATTGGAGGTTGGATGCTGTGCCTGTAACACAGTGACCACACTGCTGCTCTCACCCAAGGAAAAAGTTGATGGAAATACAGGATTAATTTTTTGAAAGAATGCTTTCTACATGCCAACAGAGCAAAAGTCAGTTTCCCTTATTAACAGTGCCAAATCTATCTCTAAACAGAAGACAGGCCAGCACTACTAAAAATTCTCAAATCACCTATTTAGAAAACAGCAAAGAATTTCTGACCAATTGCCATGAGGTTCATATGATCATCTTTCAAAATCAAAGACAACAGCAATGAACAATGGACTAACACCTATTTCTCTGCTCACCAAACTAGATTCAGAATACTGAGCTGTTTCAGTAACTCACCCTTTTTCCTTAGTCCCCAAGACCTCAATGTCCATACGACCACAAACACCTTGCAAAACACTGCTTTAAAGCTGGGTTGTCAGTTCTCTCTACTTTCCAACATTTTTTTCCCCTTCTCTGTCTTAAACAGGAGTATGGAAGCTGTATTGCACAGGAACATATGCTATACTTTTCAAGACTTCTCCTGTATTGCACAGGAATATATGCTATACTTTTCAAGACTTTTCATGGAGTGCCTGGTAATTTATCTTTCCAAAGGCCAGGAATGGAAGCAGGAAAGCAGACAGCAACAGTGAGACGGGCTGCCAACAGGCAAGCTGCAGAGCCATGTATTTACTGGCTCTGCCTCACCCTTCAGGTTTCTAAATGCAACAGGTGAGGGATCCAGACTGAAATCTTGGTATCACTTGCATTTGGCCAATTTGAAGAGTAATCCATGGGTCTCCCCTACAAAAAAATAGAAGGTAAAGAAGCCACAGATATCCTTCTGCTTTCAAGCACAAGGCTTCTTCAACTCTCCCAAGGCTCTTCAGAAGAGGACTGAATTTAGCAGCCCTCAGACCAAAGATGCAATACCAGGTTACAAGGTCTGCTGATTCACCTTCAATAAAGCTAGAGGACAACCTAGATATTAAAAAATTTAAAATAATGAAAAAGCTACACTGCTGCATGACCTAATGTTTAACAGGCCACTCCTGATTTCTAGCATTTAACACACAATAAGAGTGCCTTTTCTCTTCAGCACTTGCATAGATCAATGAACAGAATATCTAAACCATTGCCCATCCAGATAGCTCTCCCAACTTCTTTTTTTTAAATTAAGTGGTTTTTTTGTTTCTTTTACAAGGAATTGCAGATGGAAAATTAAAAAGGAAGTAAGAGTTTACAGGACTGACAGTCAGGTTTTGTTAATTTTGGGAACACTGTTTGGTAACTTAATAGACCTGCTCAAGAATTGCCATTGTGTCCATTCTCAAGACACGTGGTCCCAATTTAGGGACACTCGGGTTAATGGCAGGCTATCAACTTAAATGGTCTTTGCATCAAGCCACTAATTAGTGGCCTACCCCAATCCAATGCACCCCTTACAAAGTCGGTACATCAGCAGAGAGAAGTGGAAAGGGCAGCCGGTCTCTTGAACTTGTATAAAAGGGGACCGAACCAATACAAACAGATACCTAAACAGATGGGTTCAGAAGTTTTTGCTCGTATGAGGAATGTCTGGGTACACACAAGATTTGTGGCCAAAGCTGTTCATACCCAAATGTGCGTACTCATTTTTCATGAACTTCAGAAAAATCTTGTAGGCAAGAGAGGTGTCATATTTCAACAACTTAGCTCTTCAACTGTACCTCTTACTTTAAACTTTTATCCCTCTTTTCTGCTACATCCACATTATCTTACTTCATCTCTTTGACTGATACCTCAGAGATGCATGTGCACAGCCACGTGCAAAAATAATAAATAATGCTATTAGTACACTGAAGAAGCTAATAAACTGAAAATGGTAGGCCACAGAGAAAAATACTGCCTTGGATTTACTCTTCTCCGCA
>VZTI01004001.1:0-27892 GCA_013397865.1 Struthidea cinerea | reverse complement strand
CTGGGGGGGAAAAGTCTGATTTCCCCTATTCCCAGCTGCTGCTCCAAGCCCTGCACTCCCCGCTCCCTGCGGGACGAGGGCTCCGTACGAGCGCGGTGCAGCTCGTGGCCACGTGCGCCTGGAACACTTCTCATTTTCCCCTAGCTCAAGAAATGAACCTGAATACCACCAGTGAAGAAGTAAGCAGTTTAAATAAATAAATGACGTTAAATTCACACAGGAGCTGGCTTGGGTACTCATTTTGTTTAAGCCAACATTTCTTAAATTACCTAAAAACAATCAACAAGTTTATGCTAAAAGCAACATAATGTTTTCTTGCTTTTACAGTACTTGGCTACTTACAGGGAAGTAAGTAGTCACGAGAGATTTACACAAGCTTAATAAAATTAATCTAAAATACACTGTCTTTAAAGGTGGCTTAAAAATCAGTATGATCTAAAGCTTAATAGAAACGTGTTTAGATGTTTAATTAAAGCATTCATTAAATTGAAAGCAGATTGATATCCCTGGAGAAAGTGATTTTTTTTTTTTTCAGAGTATCTCAACCTTTCTGTTCAGGAGCTCTCAGCATGGCCATGCCGACTGCTCCTAGGAAGTGAGCACCGGCTCCACGGCGTGGTGTCGAAGCCAGCCAGTCTCACCGAGTGGCCGGTGCGGGTTGTGGGAGGCACCAGGGCCCCGCTACCTGAGGGACAGACTGCGGGCAAAAACAGTCCAGGGGCTGTGTAGCTGAAGCACTCTGAACGACTTCATTTTAAGAAAACCCATTTTTAAGCTCAGAAGACAGAGATTACAATAAAGAATCATGTTACCGAGGTTATAAAAGGGACTTATTTTCAGTGAGGAATTAACACAATGTTTTAAGTTTCCTATGTAAACTATATGCCTGTCACTACACATTTTTTATGATGATCACATCACATCACATCACATCACATCACACAGTTCAACGTGAGCAGTTTTGAAATATCCCTAGGATGATCATTACTGGTGAAAGCCATTGGGACAAAGCATATTTCACCAATAAGTTGTCACTTAAGTACTCATGTTGGCTAGGTAGTCAGAATAGAGCTAATTTGCAGAATTGATAAAACATGAGTACCACCAGTTTCAGCCTCGTTTCCTAAGGAAATCACTTGCAGACAACCACACTGTTCATGGGGATGGATGAGTTTTCTTACTAAATCACAAATTTACCTGCTAATTTCAGCCAAGGAAAATTAGATCACATTCATGCATGTAATGGAAACAAGGATTAAAGCAGAGAAAAAAAGGAGACTCTTAGTGCATCTACTGAAGAAAGGAGTAGTTAAGGTCAGTCCTTGTTAGTGACCAAAGGACCCAGGGATGCAAAGCCAGGGGAAGGTAACTTTAAGCAGCTCCCTTCTGGCAGAAAAAAATCTGGTATTCTGTCTGCCACCAGAAGTGGAATCAGCCATCTGTTTCATACAGAACTTTTTGAACATTTCCTCATCTCCAAAGTTTCACAGGAGCCAGGAAATAATTGCTTTAAAGTAATCAAAAGCCATATAACACATAAATAATGTTTTACATTCTAAAATTGCTTGAAAGAATTTAACTGAAGTTTGACTACAGCCATTCATCAGCCAGTCCCAGATGGGTCCCTCATGCACGGGATTCCTACCCAGCACTAATTCCCTGCTTGGCACTGACGGGAACAGTTTCTGTCCTTCACACAGCTAATAGACCATCAGATGATGCACTTCGGGGAACTAATGGATGACAGAGAGGACCAAATTTACAGAAAAAATCACAACTTTGAAGAATCGTAAGAAATCTTTACACCAAGCACATATAGAACTACACTTCAAACTACACTGAAAGAAGCTTAATTTCTTAAATCAGTAGAATGATAATATGGAGTTGTTTAAGGCTTTCGGAAGAAAAACAAAGCTCAGAGTTGAAGTTCAATTTTGAATATCATTGCAGCCACATCATAGGTGGACTTCTGTATGAAGACAATGGTTAATACTAAAGCATTTTCCTCCTCATATATTAGCAATATTATTTTTTCCAACAATATCTGCAGAATACATCAGATTAATTTTCATTTGGGAATGCCACTGTAGGCAGTCTCCTTGTCATACATATTTATAATTTCATTGTAATTAACATAAATATTTCTGTTAGAAATAAGAAACAGTATTGTAATTGCTCTGCCCAAAAAACTATTGATTGACTACATTTCAAAAGACTACATTCTTTTTACACGAATCATTTAAGATTAAGCTTCATAAAATATACCTTGTCTCCCATAATTTGCCCTTATGTGGCTCTTAACATAGGAAAATCTGGGGGAGTTGTCTCAATTACTGAAGTTACTTGATTATCTTGGTTATTCTTTTCCAGAGAAAAAAACCCCAAACAACCAAAACCAGTGCCAGAAACAATAATGTGATAGGATTACTGTACACAGCATATTGCTATTTTGACCATAAAATGTTTCCATGACAGACATGCAAATATACAAGGCCAGATGACTTCAAGAATGGTACCTGTCCTTTTGATGAACTAGTTTGCATTATCTCATCTGAACCCCTCTTTTATCATATGCAGCTGTCTTATGCGTTCACATGATTTTGACATAGTCACATTCAGATACTTATTGCAACTACATAGTTTCCAGATGCTACAGAACAGTACAGCATCCCATTCAAAATTACGTCCATCAGAAAGTTTATGAGTCTGGTCTCAAACTAGAAGCTAACATAGGCAAATGTGAATGTTATACCATGTAGAGGATAGTTCTATACAGGTCTCAAGTCTAGAGCTAAAGGACACTTCAAAGAAAGTGAATTTTTGAGATTTAAGTTTTAACTTTCTTTTTTGAAGAGCAGTTTACATTCTAAACAGCATATTTATGCTTTCAGTTGCTCTGTGCTCATATAGTAGTAGCTATGACCTCCAGGGCCATAATTCCACCATAGCTGCAGGTTCTGGGGAGCTGGCTTGTGGCAAACAGGCTTCTGAACTAAATACAACCTTAAATAAAGTTTCAACAGCTTATAAGAACAGGGAACATAAGAAAGCCATGTTGTTCAGACCAAAGGTCCACCTATCCCAGTAGCCTATTTCCAAAATAACAGCCCAGTATAGTGTTTATTCTTTTCAGTTTAGTGTCTCATATGTTCTCAATGTAGTGACTATTCAGTGGGATTCTGGCGAGCAGAAATGGGTTTGGCCCTGTGTCCGTTACTGCTATTGCATCATTTCCAGACTAATGAGAAAGATCAATCAGTAGCCAGGGCAGGACACTCAGGGAAGTACGTAAGAACCAGGCATGAGCGGAGTAATCCTGTACCTGAGATATTCCCCATTCTGCCAATAAGAAAATTAATAATTTCTCAAGCAAGAAGTTGCATTTGATTATTGTTTTTAGTGGCTATTGAGAGCTCATCCTTCTTTTATTTCTTTGGTTCATATTGAATTATTTTTACTACTCAGCAGCCATATTTGCAGAGATCATGACAAAATGGTCATCAAGTAGTGAAACTTTTTAATACTCTCAATGGGGTAAATATACTCCATGCGGGTGACTCTTCGAAAGTCAGTAAAGGAGATCCTAGAATTGATGGGGAAGACTTGCGATTGTTCTTCATCAAATGCAGGATAAATACATTGCCATTGAAAGCTGTAAGGGCCAAGTGAAAATAAGAACTTTTGGTCAGTCACTTTACATTCCCTATATCACCTTATCTTTATTTGTAAAGTTGAGGTTTTACAATATGGAACATGCTGTGATTAGCCCAGGGTATCATGGTTAGTTTGCTGCTATATGCAAGCTGTTGCCTCTTGGCTGTTGGGCAGACCAAGCCGAACGGTTAAAGGTCAGTGACTCTCTGCATTTGACTTAATAGGTCTCGGGGTCTTCTACCCAGATTCTTATGTTCATGAAAGTTGTAGAAACTTACTATCTGGGAGACAAGTACCCTCTGTTAAATTGAATTAAAATTGGAAAATATATTTAAACATTACTGGAAAGACAAACAGATAAACTGGTAGTGCAGAAACTGCGGAAGCTTATCTTCTACAAACTAAAACCAGAATAAAGCAGTTATAAAAGGTACTTGCCATAATACTGTTCTGATTAAAGTCGATGGATATGAAGCTACTGGCTTCAAAGGAGGACCAAAGTATAGCCCATCCAGTGCCCCTTCAGAACTACTTCCAGCAGAAATGTCACAGCCTGTCAAAATAATTCATATTACCTGTGGAAATTTTTCATTATGTTTTCTAAGAAAAATGGTTATTTCAAAGTCAAGAGATTTTTCTTCTAACATTGTTTTGTATTAATCCCCTCTTTTTCAAACGGCACAAAAGATTTAAATTAATCATATAGCTCAAGGCAATTCCAAAGTTTACATTCATTGCTGATGGTGATTGAAGTGATGGTTATTAGAGACCTGAGCAGCTGCATTGCCATCAGGGTCCTGGCTCAGAACTGAAAATTGAGGGGTTGCTGAGCCCAAGCTGAAGTTCAGAACATACTTTTATCTCTGGGACACAAGAATTGTACAGTTTATAAATTTTTTTCCAATGTCAGACTCAGTTTAAAGTTCCTGAAAGGCTACTGTTGTATAAATAATTTTGAATACTGCCTTCCACTTTATAGTTTTAAATATTACAATCTTTGTTCTTATTTTTAATGGTAAGGAAAACATTTTAGCAGCACAAGTAGAAGACTTGCAGCAGAATCTTGCCCTCCAGAACTATCTCAAAGTTTTAGGTTTCTCTTCAGAGGAGTGATGATTTTCTTTCTGGGCTTTCAACTCAGCCAATAATCAAGTAACTTTGTATAGGTCAGTTTAATTTTCTTTATCTCAGTTGCCTCACATGTAAAATAAGAGTAGACAATAACCTCGCTTAAGGGCTTGCCAAGAAGAACTAAACTATAAGATCTTCAAATGAAACACATAATAAAAAAAGACTTTAAGTAATTTGACATTTAAAACTAGAACTGGGTAACATTCTACATACCTAAAAGACTGTATTTTAATTTTGGATTATAGGGTAGATGTATATCAAGAAAAAACTTAGATCATTTATACAGTTTACCACTAGGGATATACTACCTTCATTTTAAAAAGCTAATAATGTTAATCTAAACCCCTCTCATTATTGCTATTTGATACACAAATATTTAAAGAGATTCTGTCCTACAACTTATTTAAATATATTTTCAAACTTTATGAGAAATATATTTTAAAATTACTGCCTGTAGATTTATTATCAGAATTTATATGTATGACCTGCATTTCCTAACACCTGTACAATACTTAAAGAATACCTTAGGTTTCTATTACCTGTGAAAACAATGATTTTCTAATTTTTTTTTTTTAATGCAGAGATCATGAATTTAACTTTCTTTTTCTATGTGAAATTCCACTCACCCAATTTCACTCATTACTTTTCAAAATATGTATTCATTTCAATAGGAAACAGTTTCTATGTTTCCACCTTCTACCTGATATTACAAAAACCCTGTAAAACAATTTGCAACTCTATATCAATATAGCCTTTAAATTCTCCTTAAATCAAAGAACAAAAGAGAAACTATTAGAATACCATTTGAGTGAGACCTGCTTGCTGGGAAGAGGTGGTGTTTCTTAGGTATTTTTGCGTTTATGCTGCAGCTATGTAAGTTTATATTGCATTTATGGTTGTTAAACTGAAATGATAAAATAGCATGAGGTATATATATCTAAAAATAGAAATGTTTTACTCCTTAGTCTGTGAGACAAGGCTATTCCTTGAGCAACTCCAAACAAGCAGGAAATTTTTTTCATAGTACATTTTACAGCTATTTGGTCATTTGTAGCTTATAAATAAAATAAAACTTAGCTCTTTACTATGAGTTATTACTTATTTGCATTTCACATTTTCAGAGCATATTTTTCACCTCTCCACTACAGAATACATAATACCAGACAGCTTTTTTTTTGTTAAAAAGAGGTGCCCAGATTTCTTTCTCCATGGGAGAGGCTTAATTTTGATTGATAAGAAAACAGTTTTAAGAAGCCTAAAGAGATTTCTTGAGACAAGAACCGTTTCCTGTGGCATTGCTTTTCAGACTACCAGTGAATGATAACCAGTGATACTTTGGTATATAAGGAACTACAACTGCAATGACACAAGGTAATACCAGAGCTGTTACATTTATCTCAGGGTGCTCATGATATTTGTTTTGTGACTGGCTCAGTGCCACCTTTTTTGGTCTGATTTAGTTCTGCTGTATCTGGATAGCTGGTCATCCCCACATACCATTTGATTCATTGACCTTCTGAGGTCCCTTCCAATGTGAATTGCCCTATGATCTTGTGGTCCTGTGACTCTAAGCCATATTAGTTGGTTTAACATTTCTGTTAAGACCTCACACCAGCAGAGAAATCGCACATGGAAAACTTCTATAGGTATACAGAACTTCATCACAGAGATGGACTGATGTCTCTGACCTACAGTCAGCCTTTAGAAAGGTTAGCAATGAAATATCAGATAATTTGTTTCGAGGTTTTTTTCTACATTTGAGAGACTGTTTAGCATGATGTAAAGCCAAATTAAAAGTAGGACACAAAGCTTTTGGGGGAATAGACACATGCTAAATAAAAGTGGCTGCTGCCACTGCCACCCTGCAGGGCCTTACAAGAAATCATGGAATGTGTCAATGTGATTTATTTTTATGAATTACTCCTATGGGCATGATGTATGTATTCTGTGAAGATTAAAAGGAGTTGTATCTTTAGAGATACTACATTAAGAATCACCATAATGTCATAGTTTAATTCTGCAGAACAGAAGATCCCACTCACCGAACTTTTATCAGTATAACAGAATAAATATTGTATACAAATTTCATCACAGAACAATTCACAAGGCTGAACACATTTTACAAAGTCAATGAAGTTTGACATGAAACAGATGAGGCACTGAGCAAAAATATTTTCCAATTTTGAAGCAATGCATTCAGAGACATATTTCCTGTATTGTAGGATTTAATTTTCTTAATGATATCTGTTAGCTCTTCAAGAACTGACAAAGTGGCTCCCACTGTTGCCCACTTTATTTAAGGTTACCCATCTGTCAATTGCTTCTAGAGGCACCAGTTTCAGAAGAATTTGTGATTTCAACCCACATTGAGCAAGACTAGGATTATCTCAGAAACATTATTTCCAGCTGGTTTTTGCATCTTTCTAATAATCTGTACAGAAAGTCACACTACACTTGACACAGGACTACTAACTACGTAAGTTTCTATAATAATCACAACAGAGTATTTTTCTGCGCAGTGAGAAGCTTCAAGAAGCACAAGGCCTAACTGTCTCAGCACCAGAAAGAATTTAATGAATGGTCTCTAGATCTGCACTGACTGCCCTCTTGGCTCTGACTGCAGTTACCAAGTTTGCACTGGAGTACATTTAGTATTAGTACACAGTTAGTATTTCCAACAGATGACCATTTGATGTAGACAGGACTCCCTCTGCTTTCAGCCACTGAGACTACCTTCCTTAATGCAGTCATCATGATTTACGCCTTTTACTTTATACTGTAATTGATTCAATAGGGCAAGGCCTCATGACCACTGAGAGAATGAAGCTGTTAGAGCTGTTAAAACCTAACGGTGAAAATGAGAAACCAAAAATCAAACAAATCACATTAGTGTTCCATCCTGTCTTGGTTGTGTTTGAGGAGGAGTCTTACAAGAACTGGGCTAACTACATGTTACCATCCTGGATTTGCCCTAAATGAGAGACTACATCTCTCTGTTCCGCAGTAGTTGAGCAGTAGAGGTGACAGAGGGAGCTGCCTTGCACTGGCAGGATTGTCTGCCAGCATCTCTCCCCACTGGCACATCCTCTCCTCTGGTCTTTAACTGGCAGGTGTTGCTAACTCAAGCAAGTCTAGAAAGCTGCAGGAATTTCACAGGAGAGAGATGTTGCTGAGAAGATTCTCTTTGGAATTAGAAGTGGTTTACTCTTTCAAATGTTCTGAGGAGAAGCACTATCTGCTGTTTGCTGCACAGAGTTTGTAGACATTACTGGTTTATGAAAGGGTAATTTTAAAGAATGAGAAAGATCATGAGTATTTTTGTTGAAAATATTCTTTGTCTTTCTATATTCCAAATAAACAGTTTAAAATTCAGCTTCTTTAGACTCTGTTTTCTCCCCCTAATTGTTAGACATTAAGTGCCATTTAAATGTGTTGGAATATTTCCCCCCTTTTCGAAAGCTACCCATAGAGAAATGTTTGGCTTCCCTTCAAATGGAACAGTTCAAAAAGAAAGAACTGCTGAGCACAGGGGTTAACAACAGTTGCACTTGGAAATGATTGATACTTTAAAATGACTCAGGGACTGGGTTTATACTTGTGAAAATGGAACAACAGGTACAGCAGAAGTGCTGGACTCATAAAATGTGATTAGATTATTAGCAATAAAACTTGCACACATGGAGTTAAACGTATTTGTAGAGAGGCCTCAGCTGTACTGGCTTGGAGGAGTCCACTTGTTTAACAAAAAATTTGCCAATCAAAATGGCTCGCTTAAAAAGGTTGATGAATAAAACTAGAGATTTTGATGTCATACTTCCCAAGGTGAGCAGATTGTTTTCGGGTTTATTTTAATTATGCTTTTCAAACTCCTTTCAAATGACAGTAATTAAAAAAACCCCAACACCCAAAAGGACAAAAAATTCATTAGTAATTTTAAATATTGTTTCTGTATCATTGGAACTAATGGTAAGTATTGCCTATTTCAAAAGTTAAAGCCTTAATAAAAACTGAGTATGTATTTAGCCAGCCCTTTCAGTATAACATTGCTGAGGCATTAATATACCAAGACCCAGCTTCCCTATGCCACCAGAAAAATGATCCCATTTGTTATCTTTCCAGTATAGCAAGCTTTTTAATCCATTTATTTTACAAGCTGCTGTTGCCACTATTCTCCTTGAGGAGTCTTAACACTTGACTCAAGCTGATGGCCACACTTCTACAAACTGCTGTACAGGAACTGCCAAACCTGTTTCCTACCGCAAGTCTGGTGCTTTCTCTAACTCCTCATGAATTTGCTCTTCATATATATATAATTTCATTATATGTATGTTATTGTGGAAATTATGTGTCAAGAGTGGAGCAAAAAAAAATCTGTTTACTTTTTTGCTCTTTTGCTGAAGTAGACAAATATTGGAGTTAATGCACAATAGAATTCCATTGCACAATATGGCTAGAACAGGTGAAAAAGCTTGTGTTTTAAAAGTAAACTTTTCTAATGAAAAAAGAAAGGAAGAAAAATTAAATGAGGATGCTAATAAAATAGTCGAAAAAGCCCTTAAGGAAGTATGACAGTGTTGAATTTTTTATACAGGCCAGTTTTTAACTGAGGGAAGAATGGTGGTGTTAGTTAAAACACACAAGATACGGGCCCAGAAGCAGAGATGATTGGCAATAGTTCTTGTGTTTTGCAGACAATAGGAAGTAGGGGTGTGACTGGCCATCTGGTCTGCACGCTCCAGCTCCAGCTGTGCTAGCAAGCTTAAAGGAGGAGCTGCAGCTGTGTAATGAATATTTACAGCAGAGGAGGGTGTGATTTATGGCAAAGATAAGAATTGATGAAAAAGTAGGACTGGATGTGCTTGAGATTTAAGATGTCATTTAAAATCCTGTTGTCTGTGATTCAATACTGGACATTTCCTTAAAATATTCAGAGACCTGAAAGGAGAGATTTGATTCATAAATTTGCTTTAGTGCGTGTAAATACAATGCTCAGAATTAGGCAATTACAGTTGCCCAGGTCCAGTTGTTATAAACATAGTTGCACATGCACAAGAGTTTCCCTGCTAAGTAGAATGATCAGAAGGCTTTAATAACTTCGTATCTAAGAATTAGAAATTTATTTTAGGTAGTTTGAAACTGTGAACACCTTGAGTACAATTAATTTGATACTATTCATGCCAACGAATCAGACTCAGATCATCAGATGGTCTGGGTGGAATAACAAATTATCATCACAAGACATCTTCACTGATGTACTTATTGGTATTTAAAGTTTTGTAGAAAAAAATAGGATTTTTATAAATGGGATTTCTTTATATTTACATACATATATATGTGTATAGCAGATGTTAAACAGTTCTACCTACTGTCCCTTCTAAAGAGATGTGGTCAGCCTTCAGTCATGATTACAAGTGAATAAATAATTACAATATAACTGTCTTAAGATATACCTTGTGCTTGTTATTTAGCTGCCACAGGTAAAGCTATTTGTGATGGTCCATATACTGGTAGAGAAGTACTAACCTGCCCAGCAGATATAAGCAGGCAGCAGCTAACAGCACGCAGTACCAGCAAAAAGTTAACTTGTAACTGTGTGGAAAAAGAATTGCCAGCAAGATTTCCTCATTCTTGCCTTGCTGAAGAAATATATCTTGGATGGCTTTTTTTCTTGCCTTGAAAAAAATATTTAGCTAGAAGCCTTTCAGTGGGAATTAGTCACATTCTTGGTTGCTTTTCCGTGCCCCAGAGAGTTTGTGACAACCACAGAGAAGTGTGAAAAGCTTTGATATTAAATCTAGAGATAACATTCATCTGAAGAGTTGGTGTCCCTGGAGATTGGAAGGAAAGTGTTATTCTCTAATATTCCTTAAAACACTCAGAGCAAGTGGTTTTATTCTGTCCATGAAGACATTCTCAGAAATCTAATTCTATTAAGTGCTACTGCCTTAAGAAGCAGTCATTCTGTAAAAAAAATATGCCACAGGAAATCCTTAGATATAAGGGTGGAGGTAAGTAGCTGGCATTTGTTTCTAATTCATGTTTATTTTACTTCATTGCAAATTCTAGTTCATCTCTTCCAAATGAATATGGAACATTTCATTTGCTGATCTTCTGCATTAATGTGGTCAATATAATTGGAGCTGAAGTGAGTGTTTGCCAGACTTTCTAACTGCTGCCAAGAAAAACTTGGGTGTCATTTTAGAAAAATCCATGGGTGGAGGAGGACGAGATCATGACCATCTGTCTGTGCATCAAAGGATAAATCATTATAGGGGAAAAATAACTTCTCTGTTGTGTTTGCCAGCCTTGTTCCCCTTCAAAGTAAGTTCAGTTAGTAAGTTTTGAAGACAAACATCTTCAAAATTGTCCTGTGGGCTCAAACGTTTCTTGGAAGGAAGTTGGGGAAAAATTTAAAGGTCAAAACTGCACAATTTGGAAGTGAATGAGATAGCATGAGAATAACATTTGAGGAAAATTACACGGTCTCCTTCAAAACTTCCCAAATGCTTTCTGTTGCATCCTTGTCAGTTCCAGAATCTACCAGGTAGCACATAGGAAGCACATGATCTCTTTCTTGTCGTGAAGATGATTTACACACATTCCACGCCCCATAGCATTTATAGACTTCTTGACTTAACATTTAACAAAGGGACAATAGACTAGCAGCTTTTGAGAGATGTGACAGTAAATATGCCCCTGGACCTACCTGAGCCTTAGAATTTCTGGTTTCGGTAATGATAATAGTCTGAAAAGCAAACATTCTGCCAAAAAAAATGCATAGACAAGCGGGGCCTTATCTGTACTATAGCTAATACTTTGCTCTTTTTATTTGGTTGGGTTTTTATTTAATACACCGCAAAATTAAAGTCTTGGCATCATGCCAAAATCCATCATAAGGAGCTAAACTAGGAATGTCTCTGAAAAGCCATCAGTCCTTCCAACCTGGAGTCACTATTGCAGGCGTGCTGCAGACTCCTTTATCAGTAGTCACTGTGACATAAATGTCTCTCTGATGAGAGTGAAATGACAACAAATGGAAAATGCTGGTAACCATGGGAGCTCTGTTTAGACTGCCACTTCCAGGATGCTACTGCTCTAGTTCAGTCTGCTACTGTACCCATTGCAGTTCCTGTAAGTTCCAACTTCTAGCATGCTCTCTGATCAAAATGTTTGCATCTTGCAGTGTGCGACATCTAAGTCCAGAAATTAATACTTAAAGATACCACTCGGGCTTCTCTGAACAGGAATCCTTCATAGTGTCAGTCTTCAAAGGAAACAGTTACAGTTCTTATCAGGAGTGTGGAGATTTTCTTTCTATTGAGATTCTGAATTCTCTCCTTCTTTGAAGATAAGAAATGCCTGCTATCACAGCCTTTATCTGAATATGAATGGGTCCCTGGATTTGATAAACTGTTTAGGGCTACCAGGATCGAATCCTAAATATGTGTACATTGAGAGTTCAAAAGGTGAATTAATTTCACCTTTGTATGCTTGCTATTCTTGATATCTATCTCTCCTAATAATAAATAGTAAAATTTAAAAACATACTTTGAAAACAGTTATGGCTTTTTGGAGTTATACTTCCTCTTCAGACATTTTAAAATTAAAAAAGAAAATATTTTACAGGCAGATCAGGGTGTGACTTTCGGGAAAATAATCCATGTTTCATTTTTAATAAATGCAAAACTAAGCACAAGTGAATTTTTTAAATGAAGTCAAATGTCAATAGCATTTTTCACACACTGAAATGTAACAAACACAGTGTTAATTTGCAGTGCATTCTGAACAGAGTCACAGCATTCCACCACATCTGGAATCTTTGCAGATAGAAATATCACAAGTTTCTTTCTAATAGTAACTATAAAGTACTACCTCAGCCTCATGTAATAAAATGCTGTCTTGAAGATGAATGTAAAAAATCTAACCACTGAATAAAGATTTTTAAGTGGTATTGACAATTCAGAAAAATTATATTTTTCCATTATTGAAGTTGAATGATACCCTGAGAAAGATCTCAGGTTCTGCAAGTTTTCTTCAAAATCAAAAGGTGTACTGCAATGACATGGCTGAGTTTGCTAAAATATTTGTTTGCTTCAGGCTTCTTGAATTACCATCTTTCTCAGCCTTTAGTCTCGAATTTTAACAGGATTTGTGTATTCAAAAAAAAATGTTTAAAAGAGTAAAACCTAGTAATCAAGCACTCCTGTGACACTTGCAGAAATCTTGTGGTAAAGAATGAATTTGGCTCATTATAGTGAAAATGTACATACACATATTGTTTCAGAACATTCTTTTAGGACTTTTATGAAAAACAAGAGTAGAAGCCTTTCTGCCCTGCCACTCTCTCACAGTCTATGTGGTCAATAGCTGACTATGATTAGTAAAATTTACTGTCTGAGATAAGTAATAGGATATCCTGTAAAGCAGGAGTGTTAGAAATCTGCGTGGAGGATTGAATTAGAAAATTGCCAGAAGTTCAAGGGCCACATCCATTTTGCATAAAACGAAGCAGATGGTAGCTGACTTAATCTTTGATACCACGGTACAGTCCACAGAGATTATGAATCCCAGCATGAAACACTCAATTTCTTTCTTGCATTGAGCAGGTGATAAAGATATAACATCTTGCAGATATTTTGAAATACCTACTTTAAAAAAAGGCTTTATGATGCATTCTTGTTTCTTGTCTACATTTTTCCAGCAAAGGTTCTGGTTTTAGCACCAACAACTAATATCATACAGCTGATTAGCAAACACAACTAATTGGCATTTTCTTAGCCATGTTATTGGAGCTTTGCCTATGCTGGCCCAGAGACTTCCTGTTTCTCAGGAAGCCTTTTTTCTATGTTACACAAGCATTTATAAATCTTCTGTCATTGTATTTGATCTATCTGATGCCATTCACAGGCATAACCAGATCAACTGATAGAACAAATGCCCAGAGTCCATATTTGAAATTCTTACACTACTCAAGAGCTGGTGGGATATTAACATACTGCTAAGGAGAGGGTGTCTTGGGTTGTCCCTGAGGATCATCATCCAATAGGTATTTTACATGACATGAGTGACTAAGACTATCAGCATTTTTGGTTGAGAGTGTAAGAGATTTAGAGCCTAATTCAGCAATTGTTAAATTTCAAAATGTTTCCTTTCATATTAAGCAAAGCAAGTAAACATTTTGAAAATTACTCTAAATCAAACTCTTCATGTGTACATCAAAATTTCAGGAAATCCACACCATCTACATTTGCAGACCAAGGAAGCTTATGATAAAACCATGTGTTATGAATAGTATGGAGTACGTCACTCCCTGTAGAGTGCTTTGTGCTGCACCATATCAACTTAATGTTGGGTATGATTCGTGATTTAATTTAAAGGATCTTAACTGGTTTTAGTTCTATTGCTAATGTTCAGACATAAAATACTAATCTTAAAGTACTGGTATTCCAGCCTAAGAAGGCTGAAGTCTGAAGTCAAAGAATAGAATAATCTTGTTAATTGTCCACAACTTGTTAATGCAGTGTGAAGTCCATTGGATATCTGGTAATAAAAATTGTGTTGTCCTTTGGAAATACGCATTTTCTGTAATAAGATTTAAAATGTAAGTGCTAGAATATTCCTAAACTTTTAGAATATCCAACTACTATATTTGGAGATGTTTTACTTTCATTTAATTTGTAGACCCCTATAAAGGCTTAGATGGACTATGACAGATTTTTGGTGTAACTACTTTGTAAGGAAGTAGTTCAAACGTGATTACTGAAGACTGATCTTTAAAAGTAAAGATGACTAGAAAGCACCTATAATGTGAAATTGTGGGTGCTTCTCTATCTGTTTTCCTAAAAGAAAAATGGACAATGTTTTGTCATCCAAAGCTATAACCAGTGTTACTCAGTACTTGTGGAGCCCAGCCCATTTGCTTTGCTCCAATCTGACTGCACAGAGCAAACTCAAATCTGGGTGGGTTACAGGAAGCAGAAATCCCTGGCACTGCTGCATGTCTTTGAGGCCCTGCTGCCCTTCTCCCACACAGGTGCTGCCAAACAGTGGACATAGCTTTGTAGCTCTGTACTGCTTGTCTGGCTAAACCTTTCAAAACTGTCTGAGAGCTGAGGGAAGCTCAAATACTTTCTTTGTTGGAACCCACAGAGGCTGCAGCTTTCCCTGTTTGTACTTTCCAATTTTTCATTAATAGTTCCAATCTCATGATGTGGTAACAACTACAGAGCCAATGACTTGTACCCATTGCTTCAACTGGAACAGCATTAGAGCTGCTATGATTTGTGTAAGGGTCTGACTCAGTGCAAAACTTAAGGGGCATCACTGCAAACTAAGGTTTTCCATTTCTCATGAGAACTGCCCTGAGCCTATATAAGCTGTAATATTTCAATTTTATAGATGAGAGAGATCAAATTATTTCTTTTGATTTTACAGACATGTCCAGAATATCCAGAAATTTCTGTTCTTGCCCTAGTACTGCAACAGGAAAACAAAAAATCAAGGGGAAAAAACATTTAGAAATTATGGTAACTGCATCTTTTTTCTCCCTTTGAGGATTTTGTTTTTAAGCAATGGCTTCCTCTCACAGCTTTTAATACTTAACTAGTCATTTTCATCTGCATGGAGTTGTTCTAATTTGTTACTTCTATGTGCCAATTATGAAATATGACAGAATTCTAAATATTTAATGGGAATGGGATTATTAGCAATGTGCCCTTGTTGCATGCTGCATTGTTACCCTCTTTAGTATTGTAAAATATATGATACACCTGTAGAAAAGAGACCTTCGTAGAGCATACAGACAGAATTGAATTCCTAAAGCAGTCATAGGTTTGCAAGAGTTATTCTCAAGGTCTCAATACAGGTTTTTCAGATTATTATACATGAACATTGGTGAAAAAAGGCTTTGCCCATCTTCTTTTAATACAACAAGTCCACATATTATTCAAAGATACACTGGTACAAAATTATCAGTTTGATTACACCCTAAAATTGATGTTTTGGTTGGTATTCAACATATAGTAAGTTTATAATTTTTTACTGTATGGGATATATTTCTTGCAGACTATAATGATCCTCAGGTTATTTTGGTTCTTGCTCACATTTAAAATGAATTCTTCTAATATTCTTTGAGAAAGATCAGATTCAGACAAAGGTGTATAGAGAAATACTGTCACTTAAAATGGAATAGTACAAAACATTACAGTTTAACACCGAGAATCATGTAGTGAGACCTCTGGTTAACGTGTTAACCCACTGAATGAAGATTATTATAGTATCTGGTAGTCAGTGCAAGAACTTGGGGGTGGAAAGCCTCCTAGATTATTCACTTGGTAATGGTGCTTTTTGTAAGAGAAATCTATGGTGTGAGAAAAACACAGATTTTTGTTTACAAGGTGATATATGGAAAAAGAAGGACAAGTGCTTTATGGCTCCTAAGGTAAGCTTTTCTCACCAAAAGAGCTAATTCTAGGTTGGCAGTATATTTGCAAAGGTTGAAATTAAAGTTTCATTGGCCATTTAAAAAATGTAGCAAATCAGTGTTGGATTTTGATATAAGCAAGACATAAAAATAGAACAGCACCTCAAAACATTCACTGCTCGTAGGAAGACATACAGAGACAAGCTTGCAAAGTACTTTGGGTTGTGTTACAGGTCAAGCTCTGCCAATGTTAAATCAGTTGTGGGAAGAGGAAAATCATTACAAAGTCAGATTTCCTGTACAGAACATCTGGTGAGACCAATAGAGTTACCCATACAACAAAGAAATTGCAGCAACCATAGACATAGGCTGCATTAAGAACAACTAAAATTTATTATATAGTGGCCAAGAAGAACATGAAATGACATTATTTCTGAGTTGCTGGAGTGAAGTGAAATACGTGGTTCATCTCATATAGTAAAAGCAAGAGTTCTGCCAAAACAGCAATAAACTACCCACCTTCTTTTCTGCTGCCGAATGTTCTCAGGGCCACCAGAGACAAAGATCAGGCCAGTGGCAGTCACTGGTTCCTACTGCCTTCATGGCACTGTAAGTCACAGCAGTCCACCTGGGTCTGCTGAAGCAAAAGCTGATTTTCATCTCTCATGGGTCATCTCTCATTTCTATGAGGCTCTACCACAGACCAGGCTATCTGCTGTGCCCAAGTTTCCATTTATTCAGCCATCTTGCCAGCTCTCATTCTTCTCGATCTTGACTACTGCAGATACAAAGCAAATCAAAGGCATTATTTAAATCTTTTTTCCTCACTGACTGAAGCCCTTCCTCCTCACTTCAGCCTCATGTTGAGATTGTGTCCAGGTGACAGACAGGATAGCATCTAACCCTTCCACTAGTCAAAAAGAAGACTTACTTCAGACTATTCCTTAAAATTCTCAAAATGTCCACTTTATCATTATACCATATAGAAAAGTCCAACAAGAGTAATCAGAAATCAAGCATAATATTTGCACTGGAGAGGTGGTTTCCTTGAAAATGGTGAATGAATTAATGTATTTTTCAAACAGTGAGCATGAAGTCTAATTAAGATCTGGCTTTTCATAAAAACATGGAAATCAGGTGCAGGGTGTTCTTAGCACTGATTTCAACTGCTGGGAATTAGAAAATGGAATTAGGTTGCAATATGCTGCATTTGGATGATTGACTTCTTAATGACTGATGAAAAGAGAAACAGTAGTTAGGTAGAAAGAGTATCAAATAAATTTGGGTTGGTTTTTTTCCTATGAAAAAATTCTGAAGATGCTGTGTCCTATATCTGTATGGGATAGACTATAGAAGAAAAGCATAACTTAAAACTGATGTCATCACAATTATTGCTATTCTGCATCTGCCTAATTTCTAGTTGCTTAATTTAGTTGTTTAACTCCTCTTCAGACAGGATTTCAATTTATGGTATCTGTTACCCTTTCCTTGGTATTTTCTAAAATTCATAAGAAATGGAACCAAAACAATAAATATCTGGGTAAAGACACTGCAGAAACCTTTCTAACTTAGAAACATTTTATTTTAATAAGCTACAGTAGAAATAAGTAAAATTAAATAATTTTTATGCAAATCAGCACAATATTGTATTTCTATATGGTGAGGAAGCTATGTTGTGTTAATGGACATAAGAATACCTGGGGGTTGATGTTTAAAATGATAAGTTTATCATGTGGATACATTTTATTCCTCTCCAAAATAATACCAAATTGAAAGTACCTTAGATGACTATATAATTCCATGGAAACAGTATCTCTTCCCCTATTATAGATCATTAGGTGGTTAACAATGTGAATGAATGCGGCTGCTCCTGCAAATCGTTTTCAATTAGCTGTTGAAATAGAAAACTCATCTGAAAAACTGCTCTAAAATAATAACACAAGTTTCCCAAGTGAGCACTTTGCTACTGAACAACAAGAGCAGTCCTGTAGTTTAAGACACTAGAGACAGTTTATAATTAATGCCCAAATTTTCACAGGTGCATTTTTTTATATATTTCGTTGGGGTATTGGCATTTTGTGTGAAAGGTGCAGCTTTAGTCCACACAGTATATATAGATAGAAGCAGGGTGTGACGTTAAATCTGTAAGTGAATTCCACTTGGTGAAATTCCAAAAAGATTGTTTTATTTAAAAATTAACTTTCTGTCAATACCAATGAGTCTTCTCTAGAATAATAGCTCTGAACAGAAGGCTAAGTATCATTGCTTCATATATACCACTTCTTCTTGATATTCTTCTTGAGATCTCATACTTCTCTTTCCTGAAAAGTAAAATATTACCCTATCTTGAACCACCAAAATGATGAGCTGTTTTTCACTGACTTGCACATGGCCTTTTAAAACACTGATTCTGGGGACTGGCAGATCTGGTGGGTAATTCTGGCTTATAGTAAAGGATATGCACAGTGTTTACAGTAGTTTAGAAAACACGCCAAAATACAGTTTTCTAAAATTCTGTCAAATTCACATAGGTATCTTGTTTATTGTAGAAGTTTAATACCTGTACTCCACCTGTCTAAACAGAAGCAGTGCAGTTGACTGATTCATTGTTAATGCTTCCCAGGGAACCCATATCCTAGAAGCGGGACACTAGAGAAAACTACTAGTCTGACATCTTTTTGTTTGTGACAACGAAATTATCTGCAAACCGCAAATTGCTTAGGGCTTCAGTGTGTTGCTAGATATTTAAGGTCTAGAAAAAATATCTTCTACTGCACACAGATTTGTACTAATATAGTAGCATAATTAAGGAAATCACCCTGCAAACGTCTGCTGCAGGCACATAAAAAACATTTGCTAGAAATCTGTGGGATGCAGACTGTTATGATCAAGATCCCTTAAAGAATTCTGTGCAGCTTCTATTCACCTGTATTTTTTTGTCAGGATGCATTTTATTGCCATTGCATTGTTGTGATTTAATGCTGCTTGTTCATACAATGTAAAGTTAATCTTTCTACCAGAATGGCATTTCTGCTGTCCTCAGTCACAAGAATTTTCAGCTAGTGCCTATGTAATACTATCAATTGCGATGTCGTATGAAATCCCAGTTTCTCTCCATGAATCCTCACTCAGAGATCAAACAAGCATCTGTCAAACTTTGTTGTCCTATAACTCTACTGTTTAAGATTCAGCTCTACAATATTTTATTGCTCTGATGACGTGTTGGCCTCTATTGCTACCACGCTATTACGTGAGTCTACAACACACAACTACTACCTTTACTGTAGCTGGGCTGAAAAGTTACATTGGCCAACCAGACACAGAATGTGAAGTAAGAAATGAAAGGATATTTTTACTAATTTTATGCACTTAGGCAACCCTGGAAACAGGGATAATAAGAGGGTGTATTGAGTGGAAATAGAGCACTATGGAGTGTTGAGATACAGGAAACAGAGCAAAGATACTGAACTGGAAGTAAGGTTAGCACAGAATTGTCTTCTTTCCCTCTTCCACATGCTGCATAAAAAGAGCTGTAAGTTCTAGTTTAAGACTTAAGACTATTATTATTTTAAGAATACTTCTAGGACTCAAAAAAGTAATACACAGATATTCAGCAAAATAGTTCTGTTTGTGAAACAGAACATTGTTTGAGGCCATCCATGGCCTCAGAGCTCAGGAGTTACTGGGATATAACGGTGCTTTCTCTTTCTGAACTCAGGTCTGTGAGAATCACAACAAATGAAACTTGGCTCTTGCTTGCAAACTGATGGAAGCCGCAGCTGTAGCATTTCTCAGACCTCTCCTGGAGAGAATGAGCATCTCTTCATTCTAAGTCTCACTCTGGGTATTTTCTTTTATAAAAATTTGAAGTTCTGAATTACTTTAAAGGAGTATCTACTCTTTTATCAACTTTGTCTCAAATCAGCTTATGTGCTCAAACCTATTAACAGGGCATGTGTGCCTTGGTTGCACAAATCTGCTTTCTTTAGTAAAATGGGCCAAATACCTCTAAGAAGCCAAATAAATGTTTAATCTTTTAGAAATGACATTTTAAAAAAATAATTTTTTTGTAGACAAGCCTACCAAATTTGGTATCATGTTAACTCTACTATTCAAAGGTACAGGAATAAATAAGAAATTACATTCTTTAAATGAATTTTTGCCTCTTTCTCCATGCTTCTACATGACAAGTATGATTTTCCATCAAGCTGTTTAGAACACCTGAGATATTCCCCAGCAAATGACGGCCTTGTCTGCTTCAGAGCTGAGTCAATACTGACACCAATCAGGCATGCATCACCATGACATTCAGATGCATGTTGAATTTTGATTGAAGTACAAACCACTCCAGGCTGTCAGACACATGTAGTCCAGGTAGGATGCATGTATTCTGCTTTGTAATTTGGCAAGGGAACTATAAACTGGCTAAATTTTAGTCAAGGACCAAATATTCAAGAATCTAGAGATGACGGAGAGCCCTGATAATACCAACTCTTAGAGGTGCTGCTCACAACTTAGTTTTGTAGCTTTTCTTGAAGAGTATAAAAACTTCTCCTAAGAACACTATATGCCGAACAGAAGGGATCCTGAAGTAAAGATAAACAAGTTGACTGCTGAATACTGAGGCAAAAAGGAAATAGCTGTGTAGATATGAGGCCTGTTGGACAGCTTTATAAATAGCAGTCAGTGGATCACAAAACTTATGACAAAAAAACACCAAACAAAACATCACAATCCTTTTTTTTTTTTAAATAAGGTTTTTAAAAATACATAATTTTACTATTTTAAAGTTATCATTCATGTGCTATGGGGAAACTTTCTAAAAGCGAAAAAATGTTTATCATCTAGAGACTGTTCTCAGTAGAACCTGGCAAAAAAAGCTGTTCAAAGGAAGGCAATGATACCATAGTCACATGAAATAAGCAGAACATTTAAGAGGGCAATACTTTCATTTGTGGGTTCCTAACCTTCATAAAGCAGTGTGAATGCAAAACCCCAGGACACGACTGGCTAGATTCATAAGCAAGAAAAGGAAACCGGAAGCGATACTGCCTTTCATCCAGAAGTCCAGTCATTAATGCATTCATGTGGGAGAAGGCACTAGACAGAGAAGACCCGTGTCTGTTTGAGGAGATTTTTAGTAGGGATTTCGGAATAAACCTCCTTGTTTTGTTTCATGTAAGTGTTCACTGAGTCAGAATGACTCAAGTCTGATACGTAAACCAGGAACTGGGGAGGTGGGGCATCCTAGACTTTTAATCCCTGTTCAGACAGACATTTAACATTATTAAAGTGGAACAGCTAAATAGGAGAAGAGCACCCCAAATATCCTGCAAAACTCTGGTTAGATCTGACCTGAGGGAAGTGTTGAGCCTACAAAAAATAAGATGTCTCCCCTTACGGACTGTAACTGATTGGCTACTGGACAAAACAGCAATCCCCGTTGTTTTCTGTTTTGTTATCCTAATATTTTCTTTCCTTTCAGTTTGGCAGCCAATCTGATAAATAAAAATCAGTTACTGGCATAGATTTTCTCAGAATTCATGGACAAGTTTTAAGATGTGATGATAATGCCAAGAAATTAGTTTCAATTCTAGTTTTCAGAACAGAAACTGCTAAGCAAACATATGATTAAAGAATATAAAAAAATTTAACAATGTAACAGTGCGTCACTTTCTCCTTAAAGTGATTGGTCCAGAGTTGCTGATACCTGAGCAGAAATTCTGAACAATATTGTGCTAAAGGAATATTACATTTAACAGATTTTCTTTCTTTATTGCCTATTATAAGTTTTGGGGTTTTGGATGATGACAAAATTCTTCTTAGAAGCCTAGTAATGTGTTTCTATGTTTATTCTTCAGGTATTTTTAGTATCTTCCCAATAGCAACTCACTGAGAGGCAATGTGAGTTATTTTATGATTTCAAAGTAGAAGTATCATTTATCAATTCCAGTACTATCTGCAATAGTTTAAAAGCCGCATTGGAACATTGTACTTCTACAAGTTTTAACTCACTCTTTTGGAGCTTTCTCTTTTCTTTTCTTTTCTTTTCTTTTCTTTTCTTTTCTTTTCTTTTCTTTTCTTTTCTTTTCTTTTCTTTTCTTTTCTTTTCTTTTCTTGAATTATCCTCTTTTTATCTGCTCAAATGAATGTGGTTTGCTTGTGGGATCCTATATGAGCAATGGTTAATATTTTCCATGAGGTAATTAATTTTTACAAATCAGAACAAAAGGAAGCATCACAGAATAAATTTTCACTTCCTGTTAACAAGGGCACATGCTGTTGAATATCTGTTCACCATATTTTAATTAACTACAGTATCTTGGTAAAATAACATATCTTTCTTTCTCTGACAAGGCTTGTGAGAGAGGCAAACCAATCTAGCAGTAGGCTTCTTGCAGTATAGCTGTTGTCAATATGACAACTGCTGTCAAAAAGACAACTGCTCCAATAGATATATATTACTCACTTTTTTTTTAAAACACTAAACATGACTGTAAACTTTACCCAGTAGTGTAATTTTTCAACAGGGATCTCCAGGTCATTTGTTGAGTTGGTGTTATGTCATCTTTCACGCTATTTAAGGTTTCTGCCAATATAACAAAGTCTGGCATCAATCCAGTGGAACAATGTTCTTTACTACTGAATTACTTAATTGAGTAAAGTGGATGCAGAGGCTAAACCAAATAGCTGTTTGCTTGGATTTTCTTTACTATGTGGATTACACACAGCAGTATACATTTTGGATTGAATTTCTTCAAACAGGAACGATAAAAATCCAATAGACACGGTATATACCCTGTGTCTCTGCTCTAAGAACTGGGTGAGCAGTTGCAATAAATGGATGTACATAGTATCATTTTTCCAAGATCAATTTCTTAAATAAAAACTAAATTATCTCAAGTCTTATTTCTTGGTGCTAATCTACTGAACTTCTTTTAACCTGAAGTTACCATGAAAAACTGCTGGAAAAAAAAATTTAAGAAATATTTTTCTTTTGCTTACAAATGAGCAAACTGGATTTTGCTCATGCTAGTGAGTCATCACTAGCATACTAGTGATGGCTCTGTAGCCATTTTCACTCTGATACAGATCATCCAATTCAAACATTTCTGGTAACTTCAAGCAGTTTAGACTGTGTTTTCATCTGGTGAGTTAGGGTAATGTTGACAGGAGAAATACATACACGCTGATGAGACACTGCCTCTCCTAGATGCTAATTTTTATTATTATTCTGCATAATGACGTGTTGGAAGTGTTTAAAAAGGCAATTTATGGTTTGGGTTGGTGTTTTTCTCTTCATTTACAGAAGTATACTTTTAAAGACTGCAAGCTTACGCTTTCTTCAGGGTTGGATACTCAAGACTTTTCATATTGTCTCAAAAAGGATACTATAAACATGTTACATGTGCCTAACAAGCATTACAAAATAATGTTATAAACAGATTAGATCACCCCTTAGTGTTTATACTTGTGCCAAATTCCTGAAGCTATGATACTGTGACAACAAGCCACAGCAGACTAAATGCAATCAATTTTACAAGTGTACCTTATGGAACATATGAGTAAACCAGACATGTGTTGAATAGTGTTTGTGTTGCAGATGTTCATTTAGTATCTGTTTGTGCATTCATAGTTACAGTCTTCCCATCTGAACATATCTATTCTAATGAAGCTTTGGCAGCAGCTACAGTTGCAATGTCATGCGGGTTGGTACTTGCTGTCTGTGTCTAGTGCCTCAAAGAATAGCAAACAATATTAAACAAACCCAAACTTCAGTGCTAATGAGCACTACCTCCCCAACCTGCTACAGGATTTACTGACATACAAAATCAGGACTAGGCAATTGCCCTCTGATTCCCAGATCACATTCAAATAGTGACCAGACACAACACGGAGATTAGTAGATTTAAAATAAAAGTAGTAATAAAAGAATCATCATTAGGTGTACTTGTCACTGTAGTTTAGTAGTGCTTCCCCCAGTTTTTTTAACCTGCAACAAGCAATAGAAGCCGTTTGGACCATTGAGGGATACAGCAATCAATCGATTTCTCTGGCAGATTGTGCTTTTTAAGACAAAACCCAGAAACTGATGAGAGATTGCTGTCAATACCTCTCTAGAGGTGAAGGTATGTCTCTTTAGCAAGTGAGTCCCAGGCCAGGGACTGTAATAACAGATGAAGTAATTAAGACTAGTGAACTGTCAAGCTTAGCTGTACTGCTATAGTTAACAGTGCATGCACACTGCCTAACTGCATGGAATACAATTGTTCTATCAGCTTCTGCTGAATTTTTCTTTAGAGTGTATCATATGTTTGCAGTTTTCCCTGTATTTTTTTTTTTTGTAATTATGGGGACTACTTACTATCCTTTATTCATTTGTGTTTTAGAGTTATGAATGCGTATTAATTCTCACTTCATAAACTCTGGTTTGCTCCCACACCTTTGTGGGATGGTGTGAAAACATGACACTCAAACCAATTTGTCCAAGGACTTAGGGCTTTGCAGAACAGACAGTATGCAATTGTGCACTATTGGAATGCACAAATTTAATTTCAAAAATGTGCAGAGGAGATCCTGGTTTTGTTATTTCAGAATTTTTCAATGTTTTACCTTGTAATCTTAATATTCTCTTTATGTTTATCTTGCTTTAGAAGGAACATAAACACCTGCAATGATTTCTCAGTAGGTAGATCAGTAGTTGAAAATACATGTTTCAAGTAAACGGACTACTACTTAGAATAAGTTCCACTCTCTGGTTCCCATCCCTTTGCTCCATTTTCTGTCCAATACTAAGAATATTTCTTTCCCTCTTTTTTCTTCCTTCTTTGGCAGAAAGGCACAATTTAGTAATTGTTTAACTACTAAACTGCAATAACTAAATGATTTAATGGCATAATCACTAAGCAGCAATTATTTAATTACTAATGGGTTTTTTTCTTCACTTCTCTAAGGTTCCAAACTACTCTGGAAGAATCTCAACGCTAAAGATATTATTTAAAATTAATAGAATATTTTCCAGGCTACACACAGTACTCAAATCTTTAGAGCTTAAGTTCAAACGGAGATGGACACTTCACTTATTTGTCTGAAAAAATACCTATATTTGACAGAAAATTTACACTAAATAAACTGTGTATTTCTGAAGGCAGTTATGGCAGATAATACAACAATAAGTTGTGAGAAGTATGAGCTGAAGAAGTTGAGATATAGATAACGTATGTTTAAGTACTTTCCTATTACTTATCTTCAAAAATGACCAGAAATATTTTCATATTTTACTAAAGGATCATACTTTGGTGGTGGGTTTTGTTGTTTGTTTGGTTTCTGGTTTTTTGTTTTTGTTTGGTTTTGGTTTTTTTTTTTTTTGTGTGTGTTTGGGCTTTCCGTTTTTTGTTTTTGGTTTATTTTTTTTGGTTGTTGCTGTGGGTGGGTTGGTTGGTTGGTTGTTTTTTGTTTTTTTGGTTTTTTTTCGTTAGTTGGTTCGTTGGTTGCTTGGTTGGTTTGGGGTTTTTTGGTTGAGTTTTGTTTTTGTTTTTGTTTTTTCTTTGTTTTGTTGGTTTTTGGTTTTTTAATTAGTGTAGAATGGACAGCAAAACTGAAAAAAAAAAACCGCATTCAAACTCGGGAGCATTCTTAGTTGGTGGCCAGGGTGAGACCGCACTACAGACAAAAAGGCTTGAGAAAAACTGCATTTCTTAGTCACCTTTCGATTCAGAGATTTTCATATGCAAATTCTGAGGCGAGTGAAACCGCAGCTCTTGGAGGTGCTGTGCTCCAGGGCTGTTTTCTCCAGCAACTATGGCTCCATTGCCGAGGTTGGGCTGTGTCCAGCAGTTCTGTGACATTCCACTGAAAGTAATGGGAATGTTTTACTCAATAAAGCTTGATCATGTATTTGATTGATATTTAACCCAGCGGGTATATGAGAACACAGGTGCACAACGAACCTTCAGTCTGAACAGCATTTAGTATCTACGCTGCTCCGCTGACTGCAGCAGCACGCTGTGTGCTATATTCTCCGCTGTCTGTATTGGATGTTAACTCTGGGCACAGCTGTCCCTGGCTTTGTTTGGCCACAGGGCTGTGGGGAGTTCCTGGTGCTGCCGCTCGGCTGCCGCGCGGGGGAAAGGCCTGGCCGCCCCCCCCGGGCTGCCCGCGGCGGCACCGCCAGCTCGGCGAGCGGGGGCCCCGCTGAGGGGAACCGTGCTGGGCCCTGGGGTCCGCCCGGGACCGGGCCGCATTTTTGAGGAACCCATTCAGTGCTGGCAGCCCGGGGGCAGCTGCAGTTGGAGCTGCAGGCTCAGCTCTGGGCGGGCAGGAGAGCTCCGGCAAGAAGCCATGAACTGCCGACCCTTTGCACAACAAAGGGCCCGGGGACCTGCGGCCCGGCCAGGTGAGGGACACACAAAGACGTGGCAGGAACCAACGACCTCCAGACTTTTGTGCCCTTAGACTGTGAGGGTATGAAAACCCAGAGGGCCCTCCTGAGGGGCACCCAGCTCGAGCTGCTATGTTATTATTTAGTTTCTACACCATGATTAAATTATTTTAAGGATCAGGATGTCTGAGATATTGCTATGTGAGACCTGTGGCCGAGCTGGTAAGGAAATCTGGTCTGTGTGAGTGTGGGAAGTGCAGCTGCCAAGGGGCTTCGGTCCCAGCTCAAGTGGTGCGAATGTGACAGCCAGAGTGGTTCCTGGGTGGTGGAGCATACAATCTCAGAATGGTTTGGGTTGGAAGGGACCTTGAAGATCATCTAGTTCCAACTCCCCTGCTGTGAGCAGGGACATGTTCAATGAGACCAAGCTGCTCAGAGCCCCATCCAACCTGGCCTTGAACATGTCCAGGGATGGGACAGCCAGAATTTCCCCAGGCAACCCATTCCAGGGCCTCACCACCCTCACAGTAAAGAATTTTTTCCTAATATCTAATCCAAACCTACTCTCTAATCCAAACCTACTCTCTTTCATTTTGAATCCATTCCCCCTTGCCCTGCCACTACATGCTTGTGGTAAATAGTTTTGCTCCATCTTTCCCATAAATTCCCTTCAGGTACTGAAAGGCTGCAATTAGGTTACTCTGAAACCTTGTTTTTCCAGGCTGAACAATCTAAATTCTCTCAAACTTTTCCTCATAGAAGAGATCTCTGTACCTCTGATCAACTTGGTGGCCTCTGGACTTGCTCCAACAGGTGCAATGTTCTTCCTGTGCTTGGGACTCCAGAAATAGATGCAGTACTTGAGGTGGGGCCTCACCGCACTTGAGGGGTAGAATCCCCTCCCTCCCATGCTGCCCACACGGCTTTGGATGCAGCCCAGGCCACGTTTGGCTTTCCGGGGTTTAAGTGCACATTGACAGCTCATGTCAAGCCTTGAATCCACCAGCACTCCCAAGTCCTTCTTGGCAGGGCTGCTCTCGATCTGTTCAGTCCCCAGCCTCTCTTGATACTGGCTGGATTCCCTAATAGCATGGCAGTGGCCCTGCATGCCCTCACCAAAGCAGCGAGCAGGCAGTGTGAGACTGGGCTAGGACTGCTGGGCATGAGGCCTGCCCATGACAGCAGTACGGTACTGGGGCATGAGGCCCAAAAGCAGCAGCAGTTCCTGGTACTGGGGGTGTGAGGCCCGGCAGATGGCGGCAGTTACTGGTACCGGCGTGTGAGGCCCGACACATGGCGACGGT
>VZTI01003991.1:1159-22804 GCA_013397865.1 Struthidea cinerea | reverse complement strand
GGTGGGGGGGGCTTGGGGGGGGAAGACCGATGTTACCTTCTCACGGTGCCGTACACGTCGGGAGGTCACCAGATGTCGCTGTGAGCGGCACTGACGGCGAAGAATGGCACGACAAGTTGGGAGAAATAACTCATTTATTTAATTATAAATCGCTTTATATAACTGGGGTCGCCAGCATGGCATAAGGTCATTGGTCACCGACCATCCTCCTCCCGTACCGGTTGGCTGAAACCTTTCAGAATATTTTTCCCAGACATATCATAACAATACTACACAACAACTGCCGGTGCAAGATAGAGAAAGTTCTGCTTACAGAACTGTAGCACTGTTCTTCATAGTTTCCGTGAGAAACTGAGCTTTCACAGAGTGCTGTAGAAAGCTGGAAAATTTCTCTGCTAACACTTCTCAGTGTTTACTGAGCTCGTTTGAAATCAGCTGGATTCCACTGGAGTTTTATTAGTGCTTATCTCATTTTGTTACTACTTTAATTCTAAAGACTTTGCCAGGAAGAACAAATATGTACACATTCTCAATCAGAATGGATCCTCTTTCACAAGGTTTAGGCAGCCTGTGGCCAGAAATTTCATGGTCTAAATCAAGATCTGAAGAGCTGAGCAGACTTCATTCTGTTCCCATGTACAAGGGGTGGAGTGGGGGTGAGCTATCAGTTTCAAGACAAGGAGTACACTCTAATGATAAAGTAAGAATATGAACACTTACAAGACTTTCTGGAGCATTCCAAACAAAGCCTTGAACTGCTTTCAAGCATTGTTCAGAGATCATTAAGGGGTTTAAGTGTCCATCTAACATATCATGTAGAACAAGTAAAGTGTGCATCCATGCATGTAAGTTCAGAGGACTCTGAAGAATTGTCACTTTCCTGCAATAGCTAAAGTGAACTTGGTTTTAATCATGTTTTGAGAGGAGGTAATGCTCTAAATATTCCAATACGATTCCTCAAAAATTTTAAACATATAATTAATGAGAATTTTTTCTTAAGATCCTTTGCTCCATTTCATAATCTTAAATTTCACAGTAGGGAAGGAGTATAGTCCAGAGACATCAAAGAGCCAAAATTGTGCTTGCAGCTATTAGTTCTTAGATGAAAAACACCCAAAGCTATAATTTAGAGCCAAAAGAATTCTAACTCTCCAGCACTCTTCAATAATGCACCAAGCACCACACCAAATAAATATTTTAAGTCCTAATACTAATTTTGAAGACAGCGTATTTAAAAGGAATGTTTTGGCAAAACGTGTGTATTTGACTTCTGTTCTTTAAAATTCAAAATTATTTGCGGTGTTGTGAGATTACTTCACATACCTGCTTATTCATTATATATTTTCACCAAATCAGCAACAGTTGAGTATCTGAGGAGAAAGACAATCCATGTCATATATTTTTCTACCCAAGTTTTATTAACAAAAAACCAGACTCAAATCCTGTGAGGAATGAGATTAGCTCTACAGTGGGGCATACGTGAAGAGAATATGCTTATTGGAGCTTTGAAATTCATTCACTTTTTCTCATCAAAATAAAGTTATTCTTTACTTCTAATGTATAGGAATATATCACAATAATGGTAGGGATAAGGAATAAGCTCATATGCTATGATAAATGACAACACTTCCATAGTGTTCAAGGCACTATCAGATCCATTTCATACCTCATCTCTTATTGTAAGCATAAAATGGGCAAGTGTCCTTCACTGTTGTAAATATCTGCATACTGGGGCAAATGCTTTGATTTTCTACCAGCAAATAATGTTACGTTATATAGTGTTTAATCATGCTCGGTGAGAGTGATGAACTTTACGAGTTTCCTTCCAATCCCTCCATCTTCAGTTCCCCTGAAAATGTATAGCATCATTTACAAAATCCTGAAAATTACTACCGCAGCTTGGAGGCTTCCTGATGGTTCAAGTTTGACGGTAGAGCACTAAAATGCAAACCCTTTAGACAAAAACATTTCTGTGATTGAGGAAATCAGGTATTTGAGCTTACAGTTTGCAAATAAACTTAGAAAATCAGAACTCTCTGATTTTCTGGCACCTCCAGGCAGTGAAATTGCCTGCATTTATAGAAGAGTCTATATTGTCTGTTACGACAGAACCTAAAAACTGCTGATTTCTAAATAAAGCAACTGTATTTACGAGATCAGAAAGTAAGTGGTCGGAAGGGAGGAGGGCTCCACTGGAGTTAGTGAAGATCTCCCGTTTTGTATGTGTGGAGACTCTCACCTACACTCCCCACCCGCTCTTTCCAAAAGGAAAGGCACAGGTAAAGGCATGCAGGGGACTTGTACAGGGGTTAAAGAACATAAAATTTCAAATATCAGTAACATAGTGGAAGGTAATTCTGGTAGTATCTTAGCAACCAGCGACACTTCAGGAAAAGCTGTACAGGGAAGTCAGCTATAGCTCATTTTTAAAGGCCTCTCTCTGGTTTACATTTCTTATGTTTCTGAAACTGGATTTCTCGTCACAGCATTTGAAAATATAAATTTTTTTATTGGAGGAGTTCATCATCGATTGCTGCAGAGGAAGATACATTTTTATATTTGGATCAGTAATTACGAATTTATTAGAGCATTTTCTTTAGCATGTTTCACACTTGAAGGCAGATTAAAAGAGACAGTAGTGAAAGGAGGAGTTGGTGCTGTGCTGGAGAACCCTGCCTCTGTGAGGTCAGTGGCAAAGCCTCTGGTTCTTCAATTGCACAGAGACAGGGTGTGCATGTCCTGAAAAACAGGAAAGTTTTTTATGCCATATCTTCACCTTTTTTTCTGATTGAAGTGGTTTCATCACTGTAACTACACTCTAGATTTTTGGGATTTCTGTGTCACCCCAATATATAGAAAATGAGAGGACTTTTTAAAAATCATCTGAAGAAAAGAAATATGTTCCATAGCAGTCAAGGAGCTTATGGAAAAAGTTTTATCACAATGCAGAATTAATAGGCATCAATGTATTTTCAAAATATCGGCTTTCCAATCAGTGCTTTTATATAAAAATGTACAAATCTTAAGGAAAACTGAATTTGCAGTTAGTCAAATATTAAAATAATTGAGGTACCTAAATGCCTGTACCTTAAACTGTCATATTCACTTTGTTACTCTTTGACTGTAGGAGTTTCAGCACCTGTTGATTGCTATTATTCCTATCATAATTAACCTTCATGATAACGACCACAAACATCAGAAATTTGAAAAGTATTTCATTGAAAGTATGTTGTTAAAGATGTTCTATTCGATACATATAATGATGGTTTACTTGCATACTGAAAAGTTACAATTACCTAAGAAAAAAGGAAGAAAAGTTAAAGAGCAAATTAGTTCTGTTTGGTAAAAAGCAGATAGCCAAATTTTTTCTGTGGGCAAACCTCTGTTTTGCAATTTATTTAGAGCTCTTTGCTGTTCAGTGATAAATGAAAATCTTTTTAATGATCGACAAGAAATAGGAAATTATGCAGAATCCTCTAAATGCTCACAGTCAAGACATATTCTCTGCTTACTTCTCTTTATCGAACGCTAGTGAGTTATCTGTGATGGATGGAAAAGATGGTTTCAGCTTACAAAAGGCAGACAGGTAATTTATTGTAAAAACACTGTGATTATCTTGTGTATCTTCCTTTCTTTCTTAAGCCACTAATCACTCAACTGTGCTAAAAAATCAGACAATTGGGGAAAGGCAAGTAATTCATATTACTGTAGTCCTGAAAAAGAAACTGTACATAAGTCGTTTTAATCATGTTGCACTAAGACTTAAGCTCTATCTATTCAAACCCTCTGTCTGTCACCAGCAGTAAGATCTTATAAGTCTTGTTATTTACTAAAAATTCGTCCCTCTCCAGGGCCTCTATATTTAGTTACCTGATTTGAAGCTGTCTCAAGGGCAATTTTTAACTAGAACTTTGGGGTTAGGATGTCACTTCTTTGCTCCCCGGGCTGTTTTGAGCCAGCCCCTTAAGGATGGTCTGCCCTCAGCACAGCCGTCCTGTGAGAATAAGCATACATTAAGTTGTAGTGGCTGGGACACTTGCAGAAGTGGAGGATGCTGGGCAGAAAATATTTGTGCCAAATGTGGAGAGAATCCACATCAGATTTATAGGGAGATATCCCTAACAATAGTTTTAACCTCACGAGAACTAAAGGCTATTTATTCAAAGGAAAATCTGAATACATTCACAAAGTGGAAATTTTAAATGACTACGAATGGCAATAGTTAACATCTTGAACAATAAACTGGAATTAGCTCCTTGTGCAAGTACAAATATTCACCAACACTCTTTCATGTCCTGCCACTCTAGCAGCTGCCATCCATGGCATTCAAATTTCTTTAAGTCTTTCCAGTCAACATAAATGAGACTCTAAATGCTCAGACTACCTCTGCCAATTAGAGTAAATTGAATAGTTTACTGTCTTCATACCCTTTTGAAGCGTGATAAGCACCTGCTTTGGTTAACGGAGAAGATTTCTTGATTAGAGCCTTTGAAGTCTTTCTGGGAGGCTGCTGACGGCTCTCCTCTCTAGTTTGGAAAAAACCGAATTAGACTGAATGCTAACAGATGATGCTACATGAGAAAGCTTACGTGATGGGATACGAGATAATGCCTCAAGCTCTTTCTCTGAACAGTAAGGGAAAGATGGGCTGGAGAATTCAGTGGGAGAGATAAGCACAGTGTTAATACATGGAAACCAATTAACTGTAGAGTGTTGAGCTGCTCAGTATTACTGAGAAGGTCTTAATATTGTAGAGGAAAGTTCTCAATTTAGGTCATTCTGAAATTCCACTCAGGGCAACAGGCAGGTAAGCAAGGGGTGGCATTCCAAGCAGCATACTGATCCAGCACTCTCTCTTACTGGAAAAATGTGAAGAGTTTTTTTATTCAGATATTTAGTACTGAACCCTAAAGGTGAGACTCTCAACCCTGTCACGAAAGGTACCTTTTCGTGCTGAGGATGTCTATGAAAGGTGATACCCACTAATTGGAAGTTTGAATTGTCAAAATAACTAGAAATATTCCGTACCAGTTTTTGTACTGTAAAGGTAGCCTTTTCTGTTTTACTTTTTTTTTCAGTAGCAATGACTTTCTGCAGACTTTTGCTGCACCTGTAAAGACACGTTTTTCCTGCTTGCTTTTTCTCTGAATGATTCCAAGATTCCCAGAAAGGCAATCCTCGCCAGGCAGTCAAGTGGGCAAAAGTGTTACAAATAATTTCTTCTTGGCCGAAATCTAAGTGCTTCTATTTATGTATATATATAGCTATAATGTATACAGTTTATATATGAAGAATGAATAGAAAGAAAATGGCTGCACATGGCGGTTTTCTACCGCCAAGTAAATGTGAGATAAGGCATGGTGACCCCACATCGTGTTTTGTCTCTACTCACACTCAGCCACAACCCTCCCAGTGGGTACTGAGAATGCCTGTGGCTTCCCGAGCCTGACTTACTGTAGGGGAAGGAAGCTGAGGCAGGGTCTTCAGAGGTGAACATGCAGTGGCCATTAACAAGGAAAGAGGCTACCAAGTTTTGCACCTTGATCCAGATATTGACAGGTTTCTCTTTCTAAGTCACTGTTCCTTGCACAGATGCAGCCGAGATTTATGTAACGTTTTATGAAATGAGTTTTCTCCTAATTAATTTTCCATTTGCAATTCCTGTCCTTTTCATTTGCCTTCTTGATTCTTGGATGTTTTCCTGCTGCTTCTTACATCCCAAGGAGGTATATAAGAATGAAAGCAAGAACAGGAGAGAGCTGAACTAATTAGCAGCCGCTTTAGCTTATTGTTTGCCCTACACAAGACTGCATCTTAAATTAATGCTAGTTGGTATCACAAAAATGACGCTAGACAGAAACAGAACAAAGCCTTGAAAGCCCATCAACACTCTCTTTTCAAACGCACTATTTTGCTTCAGAGGAGTCCCACTAAGAGACATTTCCTGGTTCCATAGGCTCCTCCTCCTGCCTGGAGGAAAATTGTTAGAAACATGTTCCTCACCAGTTCTGGGTAACTGAAATCACCTTGTGAACACTCTGAGTTAATGCAGCGTCATTACTAGTTGAAAAGAGGGAAGAAATAAACCAAGAAATACTCATTTTGAGGAAGAGAAAAAAAGGAAAATAAAGAGAAAAATTAAAAGGAACTTTGCTCTTTTCCTCCTTTTTACCATCATAAAGCTCTAATGTTACCTATTATGGTTCCAGCTACTGGGAAAGAGCCAGAAAAACTCTGTTTGTTCTAGTTAGAGATCCATGTTTTCAAAATAGACTCATCAGTCCCTGGTGCAAAAGTACATAATGCACATACATATGTCTGTGTTACACGGTCTGGGTTCGTGTGGGTTTGCACATTCTCTGACTATGTGTGGAGGAGGTTGCAAAGATGCAGTTCAGCTCAGCGGTTCTGCATTTCAGTGCAGGCAGGAAAACAAGAATTAGCTATACCTATAGTAAATGCAGTTCAGGCACAAAGCTGTGAAATTTGTCTATTTTCTGGATCACTCTAAATGGCTGCTCATGCAAATATATGAACTTGCTCTGATTTCCGTGAAAACAACGTGAAAAGACTTATACTGGCTTTATGAACTAAAAAGCAACAGGCAAAAAGTATAATTTCCATTTGCTTGCAGTTCATAAAAAAAATCTACAGTGATTTACAGAAAAGAAAAAAGCCTCTGTCAAAATGAAAGAAGGCTGTTTAGTTGAACACACTGCATCAACTCTACGAGCTCTAATTTGTTCACCAGGCTGAGGTATGACAGCGTCACTTAGCAAATTTTGAAGGTCATTCAGACTTGACCGTGCTGAACTCCAAAGAAAAGCCTATAAATACATAAAATTACCAATTAACACTTCTTATAAATGTGTCACAATCATCACATTTGGCACTAAAACATTAACACTGTACAGGAGGAGATGAATCAAGAAGTAACTCTCATGCTGGCAGTTATACTGTGAGAGGATTTAAACTAGTAATCAGGAAATGGTGTGACACTGGGAAGAAAAGGTGTTCATTTCCAAAATCTCTCCTCTGTAAGGTATACACGCACAACAGAAGATTTATATACATCTATGTATACGATGTCTATGTACATTATTTTAGATAAGTTACATGTTTTTCCAGGTACTTATATTAACAAAGAGGAAAGAATGTATTTGTTAAGTTTTGTCCAAAGAATTTACTTCCTTGTATGTACAATTCCATATTCTTCAGTAAGTCCATACTGAACTGCTCTCAGCCCACATGACGATCAAGGCATAGAGAAACATGGTGGGATGTACTGTTAAAATCAAGTAACTTCCCATGGCACTGATGCTGCCAAGACTGATGGAGACGATAAATCTCTGTGTGGAAATGAACAGGCATGGCGTTCAGCAAAACTTAGACTGATTTTGGCTGATGTATAGTGTATAGAGTATGAACTTAAAGGATGAAAAACTAGAATTAGCTTTTGCTAATTTAGGCTTATAATAATTTGAAATAAGGTATTTTGAGTACTTAGTTCCTCATGAGGCCGGTGTAGACCTTCCTTTGCACATAAGAAAAAGTGTCCCTTGCAGTGATTTTCTAGGTTATATTTTTACAATTAAAAGCCTTCAAAGAAAAAAGGGGAACATTCCTAAGAATTTTCAGACATGTAAGGCACCAGGGCATTTACTAAAAGTAAGGGAATTAAAAATTCTAGAAAAAGAGAGGATTGCGTGCACATTGCATAGCATTGTCTGGCTACTTGTGATTTCCGTTTACCTACAGAGAGTCTTCAGGTGTATTAGCTCGTCCCTGCAGCTTACCCCTTGCAGTCTGTTTTTCTCTGAGTTTGCTCTTGCAGCCATTCATCACCCTCCAAGTCACGCGGAGGGACTGCTCCAAGGTGGAGGAAAGAGCAAGTGGTCATGTGAACTGCTGGCAGGCTGAACAAGCTATTCCAAAATGCATCTAGGAAGTCTACAGTGCTTTAAATCAAATCTGAGCCTGAAACAGAGGAGTAAGTTTGAGTGTAGGGAAAAATAACCCAAAAAAACTTTAATGGCAGCAAGAGTGGAAAAATATTTTACAGTAATTCTTGAATGGCTCTACCTCGAAATTTTTTCTCTGTTGTTCTCCTCCCTTCTCCTGTAACTCTTGGGCTTAATTTCCATTCAAACTGGGAATCAGCAGGTTGGATACCTGGCTCCTCAAAACTACTTTATCTCCTGCAGGCTCAGGGGGCTTCACCATTTCTCCACTGTGTGGGCAGAAGGGAAAATTTCGCTGCTTTTCTTTCTTTTTTTTCTGCATATCCCCAGTTGATAGAGGAGAAAACATCTTACATACTCTCACTTGCCTGCCATAGTTCTGGTTTGTCACGGGAAAAAAGAGATGAGCCAGGCAGGGCAGCCCACTCACACCTACACACCAAAAGCCAGACAAGTGCCAGAGCTTTATTTCTGTTACTTTTGTATTCTTGATTCTCATTCTTCTCTCAATTGTTCGTCTAAGGGACAAGGTAAGTGTCTCTTACTGCTTTGGCACCAAATAGCTTCTCTTCTATACATTGGTAAGCACACACTTTTTCTGTTCCCAACTGACTATCAGAGGAAAAGGCTCTCAATTTCCTTGATAAATTTGTCAGTAGAAGCAGCCAAAAACTCTGGTCATGAAGGGGACAAGGCAAACAAAAAAAAAAAAAAACAACATGGTGATGCTTTCTGGTGAATCTGTTTTCTTCTTACTCTGAGGAAATGATTGCAGCTGGATCACCTTAAAGCACGGCTGGCAGTCAGGTCCAGGGTGCTCAGATGGATGGGTAGAAATGGATGGCTGTCTTTGGTGCCTAGTGACCAATGACAAACAGAGGTTTTGACATCTAGTCTTCCTTAAGCAGACTAGCCCGAAATTAATCTCAAATTTCACCATTTCTGCTCCAGCAGTCCTGGTGCGGGACCCATCCTTCTATGCAAGGCTGACAGCAGGTCACTCATGCTCTGCACAGCCCCAGGGAACCCTAGCACCACAAGTTAAAGGAGAAAGAGAAAGCATAGACTGAGGAGCTGATTCCTCACTGTGGGAACATTTTCTGCTTTGCAGCACGGTCACCAGGATGCAGAACTCTGATGTGCCCCACAAGGCCTGTGCAGACCGTGTGGAATGCAGCTGGGAGACACAGCCTGAGCTCATGGCAGGATTTTTTCAGAGAAAGCTGCCTGGAGCATCAGCTGGAAGAAACACAAAAGCCCAGCAATTCCTCACCCTCGTACCAGCTTTGAGGGAGCCATATGGCTTTGAGAATATTTGTAGACCTGTGTGGCTGGTCCTTCCAATGCAGGAAGAGCTGGCAAGCTCAGACTTGAAGGGCAGGAGATTTCACACAAGAAACAAAATGAGGACACTGATTATGCTTTGAGTCTTCTGTAATTTTCATTTGTACCTTCATCAAATGATGGATAAGGGCTTCTTATTGCAGCTAAACCACAGGCAGATTTGAGGTAACCCATCCAGCAGGGAGCTGCTGTACCCACAACCCGCAGACACTCCTGCCTGCCAGGCCTGTGAAGTGGAGTGAGGGTGGCAGTGTTTTGGGGAGTGTAGTACGAAATAAAAGTACTGAATTATTGCCCTTTAATAACATACATGTAGCAAGGTGTGATATCAACCTCTACACATTTATTTGTGCTGCAATATCCCCATGGCCTCACAAAACAGAAATTTTATTGATCAATATTTCTCATACACTGCCTGTATATAAAGCAATTATTTTTTTATTCGAGGGGCTAAGATGAAACCACACCAGAGCAGTGAGGCAATTTGTATTCACAACAATGCTTTTTCTCTCCCTTTTCTTTCCTCACCTCCCTTCCGTGGCTGATATTTTTCATGAGGGAATGTAAGCAACTTGTTTTCTCCTAGCCTCACTGAGCAATGTAGATTGCCCTGCAAAGAACTCAACAGGCAAAAGCCTTGCAGCCTCAAAACCCAGTGTGATAAAAAGTAAAGTGAGACCCCTCAACAGCAGCTGTTCCCAGATGATAAGAGTGTGTTCTGTTATCTTTCATTGCTCTCTGTAAACATGCATAGCCTGGAACTAAGCAGAGGGCATCAGAGCAAAAGGCTTTCCAACACACAGTAGCAGAGGGCTCCCCGTGAGATCAGCAAGAGCATAACATAAGAACCAGCAAAAGAAAGAGTAAAAACCCTTTATTTTATTTTTTTTTTCTGATATAATTTTTAATAACTGGGAGAATAGACCACTATGGCTTATGATCTGCCTTTCCAGAGTTTTTGGTACCACCTTCCATCTCTAGTAAAACTGTCTCAGCCTTTCTATTTTTCAAAGCGTCCCTTTTTCCTTCACCACTACCCTCGCTAAAAAATAAAACTTTCTGCTTCTTTCATGATTAATTTGCTCCAGAGATGCTGGAGAAAAGTGATGCTGAAACAAAGGTGTAACCGAAGTGGAAGTTTGACTTCTTCGTAAGAGAGAAGTTCCCATTTACGAGACAGATGGAAAAAAGTTTAAGTATTTGTACAAACAGTTCGCAACCTATGGGCTGATAAGGAGATAAGCTTCATTTTAATGTTTTCTCCTCTGGTTATGTCACAGCATCAGCTACTTGCCTGTCTTCTCATTGATAGGCGAAATGTGGTATAGGTGCACAGGAAATTCAGCATTGATAAAAATATTGCTGGTGGGTGGGAAACAAGGCGAAACACCCTGAAAGGTGCCTGGCTGACAGCAGAGAGTGGTACTTGTGAGATGATTTACACCAGCCATCGGATGGGAGGGGAGATGACTAGAAGGCTCAGGAAACCCAACACAGCTTTGTCTCCAGGCATTGTGTGTGCAAGAGCAACAGAAAATCAGTTTCTCTTCTAATTCATTAAAAAACCTCTTTGGGTACAAAAGTAATTTAGATGACTAGCTGCTATAATGGGCTGTAGAAAGATGATCTGCCACCTTAAGTACGATTGGGAATGCAGTCAGCTCTCAGAGCTGAAGAAAGAGCTCAAAACTATGCTTAAAGGCACAGAGACGAACAAACCTCCTTTTGGGTATCCACAGACTGATGTTGGTGGGGGGTAACAGGTCTTTCCAAAAGAAGCCTCCTATTGATATATTCTCATTCTGCTCCTAATAGAAGGACGAAGAATAATTAGAAGGATAATTAATGAAATGGTAAGCCTAGTGATTTTGATCAATTCCCAATTCCTGATAAAATTGTTTTCAATGATGGAAAATGCTACGCCATTCTACTCCACCTAAAATCAGTAGCCGTGGACTGCAGGGTCCTGCCTGCAAGCTGATTGAGAGGGTCTTGCCAACATTCTGATATTGCATTTCCATCCAGCTCTATGATGAGTTGGAATCAGGTAACACAGAGGCAGATGGGAAAGAGCCTCTGATGAAATTCCCTAGAGAAGGATTTTCTCATCCCAACTCTTCTTGCTCTTACTCACACTCCTGTTTGATCTGCCTCTTGGTAAAGCAGCCAGTTTAAGCTGCCAGTAACAATCAAGGTCATCGTTTGACATTGACATGCAATTGTATTCCTGTCCTTAATCAGTCCCCTTAGCGTGTGAGTCACACTGTGGGTGACTTAAGCTCCTACCAGACACCAGAAGTTGAGTTGTTCCCATGTGCCTCCAACTTCCTGCCGATGCACCTTGAGGCCTGGGACTAATGCACTTTGGGAAGCAGTGCACCTCCCAGGAGATTGCAACCACCACTGGGGTTAAACACACAGAGAGGTGGAAGTGAAGGCAAGTGTTTCTAGTCATTGGCTCAGGTGGGAGAATAGGGAAGAGGGGAAGACGGACACTGAGTGCAACATCAGCTTGAAGGAGAAGAATAGAGCGGTATGCAGTCCTTTTGGCTTTGGAGAGTTGACGCCTGTTGTGGTCTGTGTTAGGTAATCTCTGGGGACGAAAATCTATAGGAAGACGGTATTTTTTACCAGAGAGGAGTTACATCTTTAGCTACTGTCCTCGCCACTTACCGTAGGCACAGAGATGAGGTCTGTTCCCTGTGCCATTCAGGGCACTTGACAGTCATTCCCTGAAGGTTTCACTCAAATCTTTTTGGTTCAAGGACCAATCACATGACACTTGTCCAATTCTAACATCACAAAAATGAAGTTCAATTGAAGCATCACACTGTATTTTATACATTCCATAGAGAGTAGAAGGACACCATCCTCCTCCAAATCACCTCAGAGCACGGTATCCCTGGGGTATTTTAATAGAGTAAGAAAAACGCTATAAAGAGAACATATTATATTGAGCTCTCTTGCACCAAAACAAGTTAGCTTTTTAATGTTGTTAATTAGTTATGTCCACCATTTTTTTACAACAGTTTTTAATGTTGGGAAAGGGCCTTTTACACCAGTTCACAGGCAAATCAGAAATTGTGCAACAGCGATGTTGTCATTTATTGTAATATTTTAAGTGAAGCAGAAAGTACTCTGCTTAGCTTTTAATTAAGTTTATTCCAAGCACACACCAGAATAAAAATTTACTTGTCTTCTAAGTGAAAAACATCTGCAATATGTTTCTATACCATGGCATAGTGAAAAACGTCTCTGCATCTTGCTATGTTTAGCATTGTCTTCTTTATGGGAGAGAGCTTGTTGATAGAGATGGTTGTTTGCAGCCTGGTTCTAGCCTGAGCTTGTTCCCATCCCGCTGCAGTCACTTTATCATGTTTGTATCAGGCTAGAGGTGCTCTTGGCCTGATGGAAGGAATGCAGAGCAAATGTCAATTTGGAACCCCTCTTTGTGTTCGTCAGCTCTGGGGGACAAGCAGGGGGACTCGCATAACAGAGGGAACCATGTGTGGGTGAGGGTTCCTTACCTGCATCCAGTCGGGCATCCTCCTGGTTCCTCCAGAGACCGCTTCCCCCAACACCACAGAGTGCCCTGAGGTGGATGGAGGGACCGGAAACCGACCAGTCGTCCTCTGAAGACTCCGTGGTCTAGGGTCTCCACCCAATCTCCTCCCTTCCACCCTGTCAGTCACAATTCCAGTCTCCACCCCTGTGCACATGCTCAGTTTTCCCCTTCTGGAATGTTCCCCATGTAACATCTGTTGGATGTCTATCAAGTTGGCTCCTCCCTGACTCCTCCCAAGTTGACACCCCCGGTTTTACCCCATTGGATTCTGTACCCTTGTTCCTCCCCTGTACCTCTGCCCCATTGGTCCAAGTTGTAAACCCCGCCCTCGTTTTTCTTCCCTTAAAAACCCTGAACACACCTCAAATGCTTCGGAGTTCTCCCCAAACACTGCTGTGGGTAAGAGAGAGAGCTCTCCTTCCCTTGCTTTCTTCGCCTCCGGGGTCGCCTTGCCTGCACATCGCATACCACCTGCAGCCTGAGTGTTCCGGACGACGGACCTCGGGAGACTGATTAGCCGGTCTCACCCCGCTGCCTGCGACGCCTGACGCGAAGGCAGCTGGCTGCGTGCTGCCGAGAGGCAGACGCCGAACGCCAGTGTCCGCAGACACAGTCGCCGAGCCCGGCCGGGATCGGATCGGACGCCGCCTTGGTGGCCACTGACTGAGGGCCAGCGGCGACAACCATGGAATGACTTGCTCAAGCACACACATCGTAGTTCAAGAACACTTTACAAAACATTACTTGAGTGAAGTGAAAGCAGTAAACACTGCAGGGAGTAGCAAAAAGCACCTATTGTCTCTTTACAGCCAGTCTCGCAACACTCTGCACAACGTGGGATGTTCTATGTTTTGTACAACTGTTAAGTCGAAGAGAATTACCCCTGACACTGGCTAATTTATTTTCCCATTCTCATTTTGTCGTTCCAAAGCATAAACTACGTCAGTGTACATGCCTAACTCCTGAAGTATAAGGAGATATTTGTAACTGAACTGATGTACAATTTGCATGTATAAGTTTAACCCCTGCAGCAAGGCTGAGATGCATGTGAAGGGGCTTATTCCCATGTCAGACCACGGTGAGTAATTTGTGCCCTGGGACCAACAGCTGGGGATGGGGGGGGTGAGCTTCTCCTGGGCACTCTTGGAAACAGGGTTTCCCAATACCCGAATCTTTGAAGCTCAGCCCAAAGGCCCATAAGCAGGACATGCAGGGTGTAGGGCACACAGCTGAACGGCCCCCTTATCGAAGAGGGTGCGAACTTCCCCTTTTCGCGATGGCAGTTCAAGCATCTCAGATACATCTAATCCAGTCCATGTTGCTGCAGTTCTACCTCCAGCATCCCGTGAGCTGAGCTCTGGCAGGAATTAAATCCCCCTTGCTCTCATTAGAAGGCAGGAACTTATCCCTTCTTCTGGTTTCACCTGAGCTGTGTTTATTTGAAATAAAACCACAGCAAATGAGTCCTCTCAACAGCCCCTCCCCAAATTTGAATGGCAGTAGTGGAGGGGGAGTTTAGAGGGCTCCTTTGCAATAGGGAAAAAAAAAATTAACTCCCCCTGCTTTTTTTGATTGGGAGTTTTACATTCAAAGTCCCATATCAATTACTCATTCTGAGATGATTTTTAAAATGCACCCAAAGCCATGTCTAAAGCCTGGTGACAGGTCGAACTGCTCTGCGCTCTCGGCCACTATGGGGAAGGGAGCTGAGTGGCTGTCACCTTGTCCTATTGCAGTTCTAACAACAGTTCATCTCTAGATAAAGCAGAATCAAAACCTGGAAATACATTTCTTAAAATTATTTTTCCATCTTTCCTGCTTAGTTTTTGTTCTTGGGGAAAAAGAGGGAGGACTGGAAGGAAATGATGAACAAAAAGTCTTGTGGTGCTCTGAGTGGCAGTACATAATTTCAATTTGTTTTAATGAGCTGCCTCTGAAATCTTGGAGGTTTTAGCAGTGCTTGGGAGTATTGAGTTTCCAGTCAGTGTGGCTGAGGCGCACATGGACATGCTTCCTCTCCTGGGCCCCCATCTCCAAACCACAGAGAGCTGCATGCAAGCCCACTCAACCTGGCCAGCCCCAGCACTGCTGCAAAGTCCCATGTATAAACACAATTCTCTGCTGGCAAACAGAAGCCTGGGGACCATGGGCCCCTGCTCCTGCTGGATGTCCGCCCTTTTGAATTGCCAGAGAGCAACCTGCAGACAAAATAATTAGCTCGCAGACATTTTCGTTTTAAGAAATCTTGTAGTATTGCAGATAGCTCTACTTTTCTCATTTTATTAATTTTATTCTGCTTGAATGAAAGCTGATAAATTAGAGACTGCTGTAAGACCCACAGAAAATTAGGTTATGTAACCTCATTTTTATTACTTCAGCGTGATATCAAAGTTGTTTCTTATCGTTCTTCACGTACACTGTGCTAAGGAATAAATGAAACAGTCTATTCAACAAAGAGGGGCTGGTTTTTCTACAGCTGATTTTCTCTCTTTTGCTCTATTTTCAATCTATTACTGGGGAAAAATAACAACCTTAGCTACAGCTGGAAGAACTCTTCCAGCTTTGCGCATCACGCCGTACCACTCCTCTCACTGTTCAAGTGGTCCACCTATTGGGCTCTGCTCGACACAAGTACCGATGATGTTTTCCTTACATAGTGACTTGCTGATGTGGACAAATGGAGTGGCAGTTGTGCCACTTTTAGAGTGAGAATTGTACAGAAAACAAAGTCAAATAAATAATATTGCAAAGCCTGTAAATCACAATGAGAGAGGGTAGCACTTGTGTGCGTGTACACCTCGGAAGCCTCTCCCTGTGCACTGAAAGGCATGAGCACTTCTGTCCCATGGCAAAGCACTTCAAAGAGGTAACTGTTGAAATAACTAATTGGGACCTGACTCAGCAAATAGATGAGCGACTGCTGACAGGCAGGTTCAGTTCCTGAGCAAATGCTCCAAATATGTGTGTTAATCTCAATTAGGAAGAAAAGTCTATACTTATTATAATTACCAGCTTGCTATCTGATATGTGTAAGGGCACGACAGAAGTCAAGTAACTATGTGGTTGACACCGGTGAGAGAACACACGGAGTACACAGACAAAAAACCCTTTTGTACTTTTTATTTTTTAATAAAAAAAGATTATGACCTCAAAGCTCCTGCATATGTCAAGGATCTGCCTTGATTGGGTGCCGTGGTGCTCTTCCAGAAGCCCCAGAGTCAGCAGAAGGGGCCATGAAATTCTTAGCAAGCTGGAAACTTCAGAGCATAATTCCAGCATTAAGCTGGAACAAATATGGTGTCTAGTTGTGAAACCAGGAGAAAGAAAATTAAGTAAGGGCGGGGGAAAGGGACTGGGGCACAAGGCAGGTAGCAAACAGCCCATAATTGGTAAGAAAGAAGAAGAGGAAGGAGAGAAACCAGTTTTTTCTCAGCTCAAGACCTATGACACCAGGAGATTTTTTCTCACAGCACAGAAATTAAATATTATGAGAAACACTTCCAGTGTCTGTGAGTGTTCACATGTGCTTTGGGGCATAAATACAGTTAGAAACAGCACTAACAGGTAGTGATTTTCAGTATTACTTTCTTCTCCTCTTTCTTCTTCAGACTTACTGGCCTGAAAATGGCAGTTCACTTGTTCAGATTTCATCATTGTCTCTTTGTCTCTGCCTGCCGCGGCTGGCTAGCTCGGGGGCGAGACCCCGAGCCAGCACAGCAAATAGCAGATCCTAGACCACACTTTAAAAGCCGGCTATGCTACCTGTGATTTTCCCTTATCTGGCTGCCGGATCCCTCTCTAGGGTGAGACAGCGATGTCCACAAAGGGTTTAGTTTGGACCCTCCGGACCCCAGAAACAAAGGAAGGCGAGAACGGAGACGCTGGAGGAGCTGGAGATGTTTATTCGTCCGTCCCCGGCAGCAGTCTGGCTGGGGGCTGCTTGTTTCTCCCGGTCCTGGGGACTGGGGGCGGGGCTTACAGCAACAGCCAATGGGGAGGGAGAGAACCCGGGGCCAACCCAACACCCCTGGCACCACGGGGGGAAGGGAGAAACCAATACACATTTGTATAGAGATAGCATAAACCGAGGGGAAGGGAAACTGGGGTGAACCAATACATATTTGTATAGAGATACCATAAACCGGGGGGTTTTCTCAGACGCAGGTGTGTCCCCCCAAACCCTGGGCTGGCAGGTTTGCCAGGACACCCCAACACATCATTAGCTTTGGAAGTCATCAGGTTTGTGCTTCTATAAAGGCTATGAAAAATTCAGTCCTTCCGTTTAAATAAATAGCAAAGAATCCTTACGTTTCCTTTTCTTTTTTTAAAATAACATCAAAAGTGTGAACACGGGTAGGAAACAAATTGATGCCTTCTGAAAAACTGTCAGGTCTGAAAAATTTTGAAGGCTCAACAACCCTATTAATGCTATAAGAAAGTGTTAGACAAGAGATTTATGCAGCAGCACCTGCACAGCATAAAATAAATAAAAGAAATTAATACAAAAAATCGTGTGCAAGCACCGCAAATTTTTCCCCTTCTAGAATTAGTGCTGGAACTCATCAGCTGGATATGGGGCAGGTCCAAGGTCCACCTAGACAGAGCTTCGTCAGCAGGAATACCCTCAGGCAGTCCCACAGGGGTTCTGAGAGCATAGCTGCCCGTGGCAAAAAAAAGCGCAGAGTTGTCTCCCTTGAAATACATCAATTTCCCATTAGAACTGAAAATGTACTGACATTCTACTATATTTACATTTCACTGTTCCACTGACATGTCAGGAGTTTAAAATGAAAAATTAGCATTCAAAAAACAGGCTTTTGATTAACAAAACTTGTTGAAATTGTAATGGAAAGATCAGAACATCTTCATTGTCTTCATTAAAGAAAATAAATGTTATTTCTATTCCCTTAATATACAATCATATATTACAACTATTAATATTGCAGGGATGTTTCTTTTGTCTCAGTATTTAATGTATAAAGCTGCAAACCTCCTTGCATGAAAAACAACTTATGATCACTAGAATGACATGCCATTCTTCTTTGTCAAGTTCATTAATTTTCTGTAAATACAGCAGAGTCTCTTTGCTTTGTTTACAGTAATGGAGAGCTCAGAGTAGTTTGCCCTGTTACTACTTATCGTTCATCTAGGTGATAATTTTTAAAAGCTTTTAAATTAAAATAATAATGATGGTTAGGAGGAAGATACAGCCTTACAGAATGCTTTATGCATGATAGATTTCCGCACCAAAAAAGATATTTCTCATTCGAAGAACCTGTCAGAGATACCGGCACCTCAAGCAATTGCATTTTAAGGTATTTTTCAAGCACCCAGCTTGTTTTAGGCATCTTGCCCATATCCATTTTAGAGCATAACTGAACCAGCCTCCTGCCTGCATCCCACCCCAGGGGCTCAGACTCATCCAGCTAGTCCCAGGACACCTGAGAGCACGACGGGAGGGCTAGTGCCTGGGCTGTGACAAGTGACCCACCGCAGTTCGGGGAGCCAGGCAACTACCACAAGCACGGGGTGGTGACACCACAGCCCTCGGCCTCTCTCAGGGCAGGACTCAGGGCAGAAGGAGTCAACACAAGGTAGAAATCCTGGCACACTTGGTACCACATTTGCAACCTCTTTTGCAGAGGCCCTCCTCATGAAAAATGCCTGTGATGAGAACATTGCAACCAAGGTATTGTGGGAAAAAGGCTCTCTTTTTTCTTTGGCTGCCACCCTTCTGCAGTCCTCATAGACACCTCTGTTTAAACAGGGTGCTCTTCACACCGCGTGTCCTGATGCCCATGGGAGTTCCTTAATCTCACACAGTTCTGGTGGCAACGACCAGGGACAGTGGCTGTGGGAATGCTGCTCTCGGAGTTCCTAAACTCGAGCGTTTTTTTAATAAAGAGGTTTCTATGTTTCTGGTAATAATCATTGGTTTGTGTTGCCATCCATGTGCCAAATCTATCAGCCAGGAATTTCTGAAAATTAAACTTCACTTAAAATAAAAGCAGTAGAGATGAAATTAGTTCCCAGCACACGTCTGGTAGCCTGTTCTGCTACTACAGGAGAAAAGCCATGGATCCAAATAAACGGATCTAGATCAGAAGTAGATTTTGTTTGTTTGTGTTTTGTTTGGAGCTCTGTCACAGACTGCATCAGTGTGATGTGTTAAGTCTTCAACCAGCATCTCCCTCTACTCCTGCAAGAACTTCGGTTGTCTGCCAGAGGGATTTGGGATTGGTAGGAAAGCGTAACTAGCTCTGGGAAAAGATTTAATTTCTTCTCAATAATCTGGTTAGAGGATCTGAGTCAAGAAGGATGAGGAAAGGCAAAACCAACCCAGAAAGTTCCCCATAGAGGCAGCTCATTTGACTGTGGAGGGAGCCCAAAAGCCTGGCTAACACAGACATAGAATTGGTGGGCATAAAAAATTAAAATCTAAGGCAGCCAATCCTCCCATTCCCCCCTTCACCAGTCGCTCCAAATCCTCCCGAGCTATATGCATCATAAACTCAGCTCCACATGTTACCACAACTTTTTTACTGAAATTAAACAAGTTTCCTGCTGCTGAGATGCAGAGGCGAAGACCTCAACCCTTCCAACTTGTCCAGCCCCGCAGCCTCATCACTGGAGGCCACAGCACAGCACTGTAGCATATTGTTGGCAACCATGCAGAATAAAGTATGGCCAAACTCTATGGCATGTGGCTTGACTCAATGTTTCACTCCATATACTTTACAAATTCATTTTTCCTAGCTTTCCTACCCGTTAACCAGGGCACCTTGTTCTTATATGCCCCCAGATTACTCATTTAAATTTCCTTCAGTACTTGCTATCTCATTACCATACTTTTATTCTTATTATTTCAGAGTAGCTTGGCAATTACTTAACAACACATAAAAAACCCCAGCAGACGCCCCAAACAATTCTCTTTAAACAAATTTTCTTTTCCTTATTTCTCTTTTCCTTTTTGCCCTGGTAATACTTGCACGATGGCTGCAATAACCTCTGGGCAATAGGCTTGCTTTGCCTAAACCTCTCAGGCCTGTATGTTGCAAAATTTAGCAAACATTTTTAAAAATAACAACATAGTGGGTAGCATGTCCCCTGCCACCTGTAGGTCCTGGAAGAAGCCCTTGTGATCCTGAAACAGCTAACACCAAACACAATGCAGGTTCCAAATCCATGACCTGGATAGACCTGGATACTTAGGATGCTTCCATGAATTATGGAGTCAGTCAGGCACTATGATAAAGAATAGACCTAAAATAAATTTAATACATTTATGAAAACTGATATTCTGTGATCTGGGCAGAGACAGGCAATTTGGTCACTATTCCCCATATTTTCAGAAAACACCGAGGCTGCCTTTAGACTAAAAAATTTCAGGGTTTATTATCCAACATCTCTAAATCCAACTCCTTTGATTCCACGTTTCAGCAAATTAAATAGTATGTTTCTATAGAAAAATGCAGAAGCTACATTTCAGCAGTAAGACAGTGGGGAAAGCTAAAAATTATTTTGTATAAGTTCTAAAGAGAATTCTTCGTAAAGCACTCAGGAGTGGGTTTTGCTCTCATTATTAGATTAGGGCAATGACATACGGCATATCAAGTGATTCAGGTTTTAACTCTACAATTAAGTCTTGCTCATGGTCTTGCAAATTTTGCAGTTAATGGGAGAATTTGGCCTGTCATAATGTACTTAAGTAGACTACATCATGCGTCATGATCCGCTCTCCAGCAAACAAGCCCTCAGGCATTGTGTGCCTGCGGAGCCCAGAAGTCTCTGGAAGGCACTGGGTCCCTACTCTTATTGGCACAAACAGAGGCAGTGGCAATGGGCAGGCATAGAATGGGCAAAATCCTGGAGCTGAGCAGTGGGAGACCCCCATACCGCTCTGCAGCCCCAGAGTGCCCAGCAACGTGTTTGCATTTTACAGCTGGCATTTGTGCGCATCTTAATATCTCATGCAAACACCCCTGGGGCTTCCCTCCCTCTCAGCCGCATCCTGCTCTTTCATTTCACGAGCAACTAATATGTTCCTGAAAATAAGGAATTCTAATGGGAGTGCTGATTCAGCCTGAACTTTGCTGTACCAGTACAGAGCTCATTTAAAGGCTAAAAGACTTTACAGTCTCAAAGTCCTTGTGCTGGACAGTTTTCTCTAGCGAAAAACCTGGCAAGATATCTGACAACATATATCCAGAGAAGCTTTCAGTTTGCCTGTGATATGCATGCCAAGGAGGTACGGAAAAAAAATCCGGGCAGCAAAGTGAATTATTTATGCGTCTTCACATCCGTCTATATAAAAAAACGGACCTAAATTTCTAAAAGCAAGTATCAAGTATGCTTCACTGTGAACACTGAGAAGTGTTAGCAGAGAAATTTTCCATCTTTCTGCAGCACTCTGTGAAAGCTCAGTTTCTCACAGAAGCTATGAAAAACCGTGCTACAGTTCTGTAAGCAGAACTTTCTCTATCTTGCGCCGGCAGTTGTTGTGTAGTATTGTTATGATATGTCTGGGAAAAATATTCTGAAAGGATTCAGCCAACCGGTATGGGAGATGGATGGTCGGTGACCAATGACCTTATGCCATGCTGGTGACCCCAGTTATATAAAGCGATTTATAATTAAATAAATGAGTTATTTCTCCCAACTTGTCGTGCCATTCTTCGCCGTCAGTGCCGCTCACAGCGACATCTGGTGACCTCCCGACGTGTACGGCACCGTGAGAAGGTAACATCGGTCTTCCCCCCCCAAGCCCCCCCCACC
>VZTI01003989.1:14056-28671 GCA_013397865.1 Struthidea cinerea | reverse complement strand
CCCAAACTTGTGAACAACAGATCTTTTTTTTTTTTTTTTTTCCCAGAACCTATGTATTGTTCTGACCTGGGATGGGGAGTGCAGACAAGAATCTGATGAAGAGTGATACACAGCTTCATTGGACAGTTCTTCTGACAAAAGTAGGAAGTAGGAAGGGGAAAGAGGAAGACAACTGTCAGAGTTGCTACAGTGGTGATCAGAAGGACTAGAGAAATTTATGCTGATAAGAGGGCATCTGGAAGTCAAACTTTACATTGGTAGGGGTATAAGATAAGTGGTGAAGACTGAAAACATAGGTCAGATGTGAGCATTGCAATCTCAGTACTCAGAGATCCAAAGTCTTGTTGCACTTAAAAGGAAGGACTTGTGTCTGCTCAGAAGGACAGGGAAGGGTGCTGATGTTGTCAGAAAGCTGCATAGTCCCAGTAAGCAGAATAAGCTTAAGAGAGCAAGATGTCAGTAAGATCAAAGCTGCTCCTTCCTGATACTCAAAGTGTGAAATGATAGCTAGTGAAATGTTAGAATGGATGAGTGGAAAGAGATGTGAATCATGGGCATGCACTTCAGTGAATCCTGCCTGTTATGAGGTCCATCTTCCCCTCCCTCATTGAATAACAAAAGGAAGTTGAGATCAAGTGTTGAGAAACCTCCACTGAAAGGAGGAAACACAGGAAGATGACTGAACAATGAGACACTAAGCTGCGATTTTAGGAAATAAAAGGAGAAGCACAAAAATCTGTAAAAGCTTAAAGTTCTGGGAGCGGAATCAACATTTTCTGGAAGTGCTGAAAGGTACAGGAACCTGAATCCAGAAGATATCACCACTAGGGACCATGGTGAGAGCCATCCCAGTGTGATGCACTGCACTGGAACCACCAAGGCCCCAATGGCAGAACCACATTCCAGGCAAGGGCCTTGGTGTACTCAATGACTTCGTTATGGGAGCAAGAGGGTGATGTGGGCCAAGATGGTGATGAGATATAATGAAACCGCCTCAGGCAAAAGTTAATGGGTGAATGAGGTGGGAGAGTCTGCAGCATTAGAGTGCAAGGAGTGTCTGTATATTAGCCTGGCATACATGTAGGTTGATTGGTAGGCATGGGGGGGGTTCTATAGCTGTGTTTTGCTCCAGGAGCCCAGGAGGTATAGCATGTCATGCAGCCTTGGTGAGGCAGTAAGTGTCATGAGCCTGGGGATTGGGGTGTGTGGTGTTTGAATATGACAAAGTCAGAGCAGATCCACTTGTGTTGCAGTTGGTGCTGGTTTGAAGTATCAGAAGCAGATTGGGAATGCTGTATTTTTATAGTGGGCTGGAGGTGGGATGGCTGGAGGTGGGACTGCTGCAGAAGGTGTCTGCAATTTAATCTTCCATCAGTAGCTGGGTACAAGTAATGTGAGTCAGCAGCAGCATGTTCAATGCAGGCTGTAGGGACCTTTGATGGCTTATGCTCTGCAGAGCAGACTGCCTTCACACCATACTCTCTGCATTGACCAGTTCCTCTTCCACAGGTAAGAGCACCTTTGGTCAGCTGCCTTCTGTCAGGAATGGATATATTTGCAAGCAGGGGGCTGTTGTGATGTTTGTGGGCAATATGTGCTGTGGGTGTCTGACAGTGGTGTCCAGTGTGGTGGTGACAGCTCGCAGGCCCTGATGTGGTGCTGCGATAGAGGGCCTCCACTGACTTGAGCGATGCATGTCAGCTGTTTGGAGGCTCTTGTACCAGCCTGCAAAACCTGGGTAAGTGTGGTGTGCTGAACAAAGGCTAAGATTGGTAGTCTGTGGTCTTTGTAAATATGGATTTCAAGATCGGCTACAGGCCTGATGTCTGTCTTCTTCTTAAGGTTGGTAACCTTAGGTTGCCTGACAAAAATCATAAATGATAAAGGCCTTAAACTCTGACAGAAGTTGTAACTATATTTCCAGTTATAATTTAGCAGAGTTATCACTCTTGCTCCTCCTTTTTCTTAGGGAGGGGGCACATTCCTGGTTGACCAAGCCTGCTGCCCTAAGGAAAGCTGCCGATACAGAAGCACAGTGTGGCTGTGAGCACGGGAGTTCTCCAAGAGCCTGTTCCAGCAGACTTGCAATCTCTTGTAACTCAGTGAACTCCTCCAAGGACAGACTACAAAACAGGCCTATCAAAATAATTGTTTTCCATGGTGAAATACTTGTCATGAATATGGTAAATGAAAGAACTGACTCATTTGCTCTGCCATGACTCATTTACTTCTTTGTGCCTCATTGTGTAACTCTTAGAACAGAAAATGCACATTGCTGTGCTTATAACTTGTATTTTGGAAAGGTTTTCTGTGATTGCCATTTGCGAACTTCACCCACTGTGATGACCATTGTGTTATTCACCCTGAAGTTACGTGATTGCTTTAGGCTGGCTTAAATGCAGGCTGCTGTCAAAAGAACACTGCAGTTCTCAAGCTTTCAGCTTGTGCCAGGGCTTGTGGAGCTGTGTGGTGAGCCAGAGGACTGGCCTGCTTATGAATTCAGGTCTCGCTTAGTGAGTTTTACCTGGTTTATTGGCCAAGAAAATGCTACTCCTGATGCAAGGGACAGAGGATTGCAAGAGGGGGCACTGAGAAGGGCAGGACTCCTTTCTGTGTCAGTCACAGTTAGACTGGCCTAAAGTGGTCTTGAAGCCCTTACTGCTGCCTGGGGAAAGGAAATAGGTGCTGTGCTTGGGAGTTCACCTGTGGCGAAAGGCAGCCTGTTTGTTTCAGAGCCACCAGCACAGGCCTTTCCTGAGCACAGGTTCTGTGTTAGGCATATATGAGTGAGCCATTTTCCATATCACTTCATCCACAGTGATTTTTTTTTTTTTGTGGCACAGAACCTTGGCTAAGTGATGAGTACCCCTCCCACACTCCACCAGTGGTTAAAAGAAAGCCAGACAAATGTTTACTTTACGAGTACAGGAAAGGGGAAGGAAGTACCTAACCATTTAGTCCAATTGTGCAAATTCATATCTGTCTATATTTGCATAGCTGTTGCAAAAGGTACTTTTTGCCTTCAAAGTTCATACATTTCCTCTTCTTTTGTGGCAGTGCTTAACTTCAGCACACTTATAACAGAGACTTTCAAATTTAATTTTTCTCCTTACTATGCTGTTGTTTGGTGACCAAATTGTGTGTTTCATGTTTATTTCCGTCATAGCTGTTGACCTGTTTATTTTTGTCACAGCTGTTGCTAAAGTAAGTGTTCACAGCTTTTTGCATGACTAGACCAGCTGAGCCAACATAACTAAAAATGAGAAGACTCTTCTTTATTTCTTGAACTTTGATCTGTTGCCACTCAAGAGTCACTGGAGGTTGCAGGACTGTGGTAGTGTAGCAGAGACTTTAGGTGTCTGGCATGGTCTTCTTTTACTGGTAGTAATACTTGAGAAAGAACTGATGGAGCACAGTGTGGAGATTTCAAGCCAAGTTTTTAGGGCTGGCTTGTAGGTGAGAAAAAGCATTACTGCTTGTAGAATAAGTATTTTTGATACGGACTTTACAGAGAGTCTGAAATAACTTTGTGGTGTTCCAGTATCATTACTGCTTCCCCAAGCAGAACAGTAATTGAGCAGAATGGTGCTTTTGTGTAACTTCCGTAGTCTGGAAGCTAAATGACAGACAGCTGCTTTGGTAAGTGAGGTGTGTTTACTGAAATGATCTGTTTTCAGGACTCAAAGCCAATGCATGATCTATTCCAGATGGAACTAACTAATGCAGAGCTTTGTTTGCCCGTAACTGGTGGAGGGAAGAAGTGCATGCAAGCCCTCTTGCACACTTCACAGTGCGGGTGAGGCCATTTCCAGGGCAGTAATGGCTTTCCTTTACCCTAATGAGGATTTCTGTGGGACTTGCCTGTCTGGGAGAGGGTGCTTTGGCTTTCTCAACTGCTTGCGCGGTGGGACATAAAAGCTTACTACTGGCTTACTTTTAACAGTAGCCTGCTTCAGTGAGGAAGGATTCATCTAGGTTTCTCACTTCCTAGAGGCTTCCTACAGTTCTGACTAGACAGTTGTGGCTTGTCAGACTGTTTGTTACAGGCATTCATGAGCGAGACAGGGGATCCTTAAGTTGTGCAAAGCTTCAGCAGGGTTCTTTATCTCTCTGGGTTGTGTCCTGGTGGAAGGGAGCCTGCATGACTTCCAACCGTAACTGAAATGTCTAGATCCTTCCAGACCTCTGCAGGTGGTGTTTATTGTACATGTTTATCTAGGCTCCTAAGCTAAACATTTCTTATTTGAGGAAAGTGAAGTTATGCAGTCTGGTATCTTTCCTGCTGTATAGCTACACTGCTAATGGTATTATAAAATTAGATGTCTACTTCCTGTCGTATCTTGTTTTAGGCTCATCAGAGATGTTTAATGTGATACTTTGGAAGCTGACCATGACTTCTGCAAGCCAGGTTTGTTAAAGAAGTACCAGCTTGAACTCTTGTCTACTTAGGAGAATGGAAAGCACTCAGGTGTATCAGTCTTTCAGTTTTTGTGCCAATTACTATGGTTTCATGGTTGTCTTGTTTTTGACCCCTCCACCTCTATTCCTACTTCTGCTTTGCTATTTTAAAGATAAATACAATCAGAGGATACTGGCTGTTCAGAACAGGGTTTTGAGCTATACACAGTGCTGTTGCTCACATGAAACTAACAAATAGGAAGAACAGTCCCCCTGGGTAATGCAGGAGGTTCTTTAAACACACTCAAATACAACAAAAGTGTTCAACTTTGAAGCCTGGCTAAGTTATATTTGGCAGAAGAAGCACAATCCTAGGAAGGACGGAACCTAGGTGAGGGAAGAGGAGAGTTGCAGAGCTTGTAGATGTCCTTTACCTTAATGAAATTTTGAAGTTATTTCCTGTACTTTAATTTCTCTATTTGCACAAATCCAGGATTGTAATTCATATAATTCTAGAAAAACTATTTTGTTCATTTTACTTATAATTCAGTATGTTTTATCTTTAATCTAGGGAAAACTTTTTTCACATTTGTTTTACTGGAAACTCAAAACAGGGGTTAAAACCTGCTGGTTTTGTGTGCTGCGGTTGAGTGAGTCTCTGTAATTCTGCTAAGTGTAAAACTTACTTGGATTGGTGTTTCTTGATGGAACAGACAGGTCCGAGTGAATGTTCTCATCACAGCTCTGGGGTTGAGTGAAAGAGTCTACCACTAAATCCCATGCACTTAAGTCTTTGCATACAGATTTGCTCACAGGTTCAGAATTCTGTGGAACTGGTTCAGGAATCTTGATTCGCACTTGTCATCTTTGCCAAAGCCCTCCAAAAGCATTATGTAAATACCCTCACACCAGGCGGAGGTGAGAATGCTGCCTGTGGGTACATGGCCAGAAGCTGCTGTGTTTCAGCTGCTCACTGTAATTTTCTCTCTTAGACCTTTATCTTTCGCCTTCCTGGAAGACACCTGACCACTTTCCACCAAGGGCTAAAGCCTGTTGGGAGACTATCCACAGGGCAATTTCCATGAAGCAATGAATGTGCCACCAGCTGTGCTTGTGCATAGTTTCTTTTGTTTCCGCAGTAGGTGTGAAGTTATGCAAGGTTGTTTGACCTAGTGGAGAAGTTTAAGACAACTCTTGGATTTTAAATTTGAAGATATGAGGAGGCACTCCTACTGGTTTCAGATTGCTACAATTTCTAAAATTTGTGTAGTTTTGCCCCCTTTGGTGCTGTTTGAATTCAGGCTAGAGTTTCTGCCAGTTATGCTGTGCAGATGGTAGGTTTAGTTCATCTAGTAGTCTCCTGAAATGTAATCATCTTTAAAGATAAAATTATGTGCAAACTAGGAACTGAGACTCATGAAATTACTTTTAGCACACAATTTCTGCTAAATGCATCCCAGAAAAACTTAGTGTGCACAGTGATTTGATAAGCTTCCATCAAGATGAATCCGTCACAGAGTCAGGATGCAAGTACTGGATCTATTCTAGCTCACAATACTTGGGCAGAAACAACAGGCACAAAATTAGTTAATCTGGGTCTCTGAGAGGTGTCCTTTAGTATTATCTTCCCAAGAATAGCGCAGCACTGGGTAATAAAGAAAATAGAAGATATTTTGTGCATGATGATTGAAACCTTTGCTGTTGGGAGGCCTTAGAACATTAAGGTCCTTCAAATCACATGTATGAAAACCTGCTTTTAGATAGGAATGTCTGTTCTTGACTTAGACTATTGTTAACACTTTGTAAATTGAGACATTAAAAGCAGAGTGTCAGTTTTGGAAATACTGGCATCCCTCAATGAAGAAAAAATATATATTGAATGATGAATTATGGTGAATATACAGGTTCACATTGTGTTTCCTATTGAGCTTCATGATAGTTTCAGTTAATTTCTGTGTCTTTTTTTCCCCCTCCCACGTAGTAGTGAAGAGATGGAAAGACAAAGATAAACCTGAATCCAAAGCAGTTTATTATGAAAAGACAGTTGTAATTTAAATCACCTCTTTGTAAGCAAAATTGACGTTGATCTTCAGAGATGCAATGGTTGGGAATCTTTTGAAATCCTTCAATTCTTAATTGCTAAAAACTTGAAATATATTCCTGATTACTGCAAGCTTTTTTATCTCTTAGCATTCTGATTATTATGAATACAATTTGACACATCTTTATTAAGCCTGTTTTTAATTTGATTCGTACAGAGAGAGTGAACTGAATGCAAAGGATGAACCTCTGCTGAAGACTGGAGTAGCTTCATTCAGCCTGGTCACTTAGCAAAAAATGTACTGTCTCAGAAGAGTGGATAAAGTATGTGTGCTGTGTCTTGGTCATCATTTGAAGTTTATATCTGAAATGATATATCACACTGGGAACTGTACTATAATTGGGAGGTTATTCAAGAGAGAAAAAACATAACAGGTAAATGGAATCTGTGACTTTTAACAAGTTCACTGAAAGTTATTAAGTTCTTGAGCATGCCTGAAAAGTAGAATAACGTATTTCTTCTGTTGACTGTGTTCAGAGTTGATAAACATTTACCCTGTTAGATTTATATCAGTCCACCTAGTCCTCTTAGAGCAGGAGCAAGACCTCTAGGAAAACCTTCATTAAGCCTGTGTGCTGATGATGACTGCGCTGCTCTTCTCATTTTGCATTAGCAGTTAGCAGGGAGATTCACTATTTGTTGGCATTCTGAAGTTAATTACATTTACTGTGCTGTCTGCACAGGCTAATTTTGAAGGCTTATAAAATTAGGTGTGAGAGGAAGGGGAAAAAATCTTCCAGAATACGTTGGAATAATTATGTGTTTTGAAGTCTTTTGTCCATTGTAAACACAGAAAATACTTGCCAGCTTTTGTTTTTTGCCAGTGGTAAAAGGTTTCTCATACATCCACAGCTGTTTATTGTATGAACAGCTGACAAAAGCTCACACTTTCAGAGGTAAGGTGATCTGGCTTCTGGATAGAACAAAGACCTTTGGCAGGGTAGGAAAGACCTTCGCCCCCACCCCCCTACTCCCAGAACACAAATGTAAAGGCAGCTGGCAGCATGAGTGCAAATCGGAAACGTATCTGGAAACTTAATTCCCCCAATTGTGATGTTACTGAAGTGCAAGGATTTATTTTTGTCTTACTGTCTTTAAGGATTTTAATATTTAGCAAATAAAACTGTATGCTTTTGTATGCTGCCTTTTGGATTGTATAAAAAGCTTTAATGCACAGAGAATAATTGTTAAAATGGAGGAATGGACATGCTTGCACAAGTGGTGTGATTTGTCTTGTGGTGAGGAGTGGGGGAGTCATTTGGGTTAAACTAGATTAAATAAATAAAGCCTGTAGGTCCTGGAGCCCTTGGGTTTTCCTGAATTCAGTATTATGTGGGAGTGTTATGGAAATACTCATTCAAAATAAGTAACCCCTGATGTTTGTAAACTGGTGTCTGATTTGCTTGCTTTTGTAATCTCCTTCCATAGACATGATACCACTTATTTTGCATATGTGTTATTACTTAGATAACCTTAAAGGAATGCTACTCGCCTCCTCCTTAATTTTTCTGTGTGCCTAAACCATTACCACAAAGTCTTGATCTAGCTATGTGACCACTTTAGCTCCAGTGTTTGGTTTATTCTGCCATTTAACCCTCTAACTTGGAACAGTGTTTGGAGAGAACTTTGTTAGGGAGAAATGCTCCTTCTCCTTTGAAGGGTAGCCTTTACTAAATCAAATCAGGTTCTCTTTGCACAAAGAAAAGGAATTTGAGTGCAACAGCATGGTAGCAAGAAGGCAGCCCAATTGCACTGTACTGGATAAATAGCATATAGAAAGTAATGTCTTCCACAGATGGAACAAGGAGTGTTGCACATTCAGCTTGTTTGTTTGCTGAGAGTAAATTGCTTTGCCTTGAAGAACAAAACAAAAAATTTTTATCACAATCTTCAAAAACTCCTGATGAGCAAAACAAAAAACTTACCACAACCTTTAAAATTTCTTGAAGAACAAAACAAATCATCACAGCCTTCAAAGTTTCTTGAAGAACAAAATGAAAAAATTACCACATCCTTCAGAAATTCTTTAGAAACAAAAAAATTTTTATCACAATCTTTGTAATTGGCAAACTGTTGTTTTTGTACTTCGGTTTATGAACTGTTACAAATCTACTAGTCTAAAAAGTAATAGAAGCTGGTTTCTTCTTTAATTTGAAGATCATTTCTAACATGACATGCTACCACTTTTAAAATATGTGCTATTGAATGCTTTGGGAGTCAGCCTCGAGAAAAGAGGTTTAAACTTAGCTGAGTTGTGATCTCAAACAAAATAACTGATACTTAATATTAAAACCAAAACTACTCAAATTCACTAATTAGAATGAGCTATTATACTTCATTAGTTAAACTACATTTTTTATCTTGTTACATTCTGTCCCTGTCATGAAGTCTTAAAAATTTTATGGTTCTAAATTCTGTCTTGCATATAGAAGACATTGAACTTAGTTACAGCAGACTTGACTGTTTAGGTTGCTTTTACAGAGGACAAGTGTGTTCATTGAAAATAGAAAACAATTTAAAACTGGTTACAGCCACCATTTTCAAGGTGTCTTACACTGTTTTTAAATCACTTTGCTTTGCAATTATTCAACTACCTTGTCTGTAAGGAGCAAAAGCTAGTCAGAATTTAGGATTCTTGAAGGGCGTAGTAATGCATTTTTGAAAACTGTTTAAAACAGGTCACTGACATGTACAGGGTTATCAAAGCACAGCAGGCTCAACACTAAATGATACAGTGGTATCATTTGTACTATACAAAATGTTCTGTTAGTGAGAACACTGAGCCGACTCTTGACATAGGAAGATAATGGATGGCAATCACTGATCACCCCACTGAGTCAAAATGACCTATCACTAATTGTAGTTTCCTTTTTTTAAAATCTTGGTTGTGGCAAAATATGTCAGCTACTTAAGGCACTTTTTGGATTATATAGAGCAGCATGTCTGGAACTTAAGGATCATTTTGGGTTCACTTTGGCTAGATACTGGTGTCATGATGTTCCCTTTCCTGCTTTTCTGGCCCTCTCTCCAGAATATTGGTTTGTCCTGTGTTCTTCATCTGCTACAAATAAATAGTGGAATGAAGTTTCTTGTCCATGACCCTCACTGTTACAGTTTTTCATAACTCATGTAATTTGAAAGCTTCAGTGGGTTCTTTTTCAGTTTGATACTTAGATCATTCTTACTGCATGTATTATGGATTAGTTTTGTAACTTTGTATAAAAGGGAGAACCCACTAGTCTTGAAATGTGGTTCATTCAGTGAAGATCTGTATGCAGTAAGGCTTACTAAAAGCTGTAGTTTGCTTTGCTTTCGCGGTTTGATTGTCTCTGTAGAAAAATTGGGGCTTGGTTGAAGTATGCTGTGTCTGTATAGTATGTCACTGGACATTCCTGCTACTAACACAGCTTTGGCTGCATCTGCAGTTGAAGAACACAAAACCTTGCAGTGCTGATGGGTCTTAAATTGAGTTTGCAAGAATTACATGTGCTGTAGGGCATATGCTACTAATATGGAACATACTGAAAGCTGATTAAATGCAGAATTTAAATCTGATTTTCAAAATGGGTGAAGTCAGATTTGTGGAGTATTTTGTATCTAAGTTTGTGCAGAAGTGCATAGCACAGCAGCAGTTATACAGCTAATAACTTTGTGCATGTTTGTATTTGTTGGCACTAAAATGTCTTTTAAAAAACACCACAAAAACAGGTCCTCACTGGTTTCTTTCAAGAAATTACTGCTCCATGAAGAATAAGATTCTTTAACAAAAACAACACTACCCCTTTTCTTTTGAGCTTTTCAAATCTTTTGGCAGGCATTAACCACTTGTGATTGTGTTTGCTGGCAGTTGAATTTAAGCTTTAGAGTTTTTTGACAATTATCAATATAGCTTAGTCCTGTTGTCTCCTTGGGTTGTGTTGCAGTGTGGGTTTTTTGTGTTTTGGGGTTGGTTGGTTTGTTTGGTTAGTTTTTGTCTTTTTTCTCTCTTTTTAGAGTGACTAGGTAAGAATTGAAACTCTTTAGTCTATTTTTAAATTTTTTTTTGGCAGAATTAATCCAGGAAGAAAGCTAGTTCTGTTTCTGGGATTTTGAACTCTCATCAAGACTGAAGAATATTGACTAGTGTGCTCATGAAACTGATATGGCAATAAATGCACGGTCTTTAGGAGTCAGTAATTTTATTTGACTCCTTCCCAAGACTTCTGTCTACTTTAAAGACATGGCTTGGCAGACTGGTAAGGAAGTCACTATGACAGTAAAAAGTGTTTCCTTATGCTCAGGAGGAATTTCCTGTGTTTTAATGTATCTTGTCACTGGGCACCATGGACAAGAGTGTAGTTCAGTTTTCTTCATGCTCTCCCTTTAGGTGTTCGTACAAACTGATAAGATCTACCTGAGCCTTCTCTTCTCTGGGCTGACCAGACCAGTCACAGCCTTTTCTTTCTATGGGAGGTGCTTCAGCTCCCACATCACCTTTGTGACCCTGTGCTGGACCCACTTGAGTAGGTCCATGTCTGTCTTGTAATGGGGAGCCCAGCTCTGGACACAGCACTTCAGGTGTGGTCTCAGTGGTGCTAAGCAGAGGGGGAAGATCACATTCCTTGACCAGCTGGCAACACTCCTTCTCCTGCAGCCCAGGATACCACTAGCTGCTTTTGCTTCAAATAACAATCAAAAGAGAGCATTTTAACTGGTTTTGATTTCAGACTACCCTTAAACCCAAACAAAAGCGAAATAAAAACACTTAAAAAGCAATCACAACTCCTCATTTACCCTGCTGGTGTAGTTGGAACCGTTTCCTTCTTAACAAGAGTTAGTTTTCAAGCTTGAATTTTTAATACCAGCATTAACACCATTCTGTTAGTGGATGGAGATCGGAATTGGTGCTGCTTTTATTTGAGACGAGCTGAAAAATTAATAAATGAATTGCATATTCTCTGTTAGCCTAATGTTTTCTCGCCAGTAGTTACATCTGTTTGTATGATTTGCTTGGATTTCTGCTTACTAGAACTTGGTTACTTTGGTTCACAGAGACAAGACTCTTGAGGCATGAGGGTACTCATGTAAGCTTTACCTGGATTGCCTCTTCTCCCCACTTCTCTGGTTCCCTCAGATTATCTTGAATAGAGCAAAGTGTGGGTAAAGAGGAATTGAGGCTATCTCTTGGAAAAATTTTGTCTATTTATATCGTCTCTATGCAATAAAAGAACTTGTTTCACTTTTTATTACGTGCTTTTAATAGAACAAGAAGAAAGCTCTGTAGTGGTTTAACCTTCTGGTTTCATTACTAGCCTCAGCTGAAATGGAAACAGTGGTGTAGGTGGAGAAAACTATCTGTCAGGATCTGTTCCTTGCCCTTTCTTTCCTCTCCTCATCTCCCTTTCACCAGCAAATGTCAAGATAGCTCTGACTATTCCAGAATGTAGATAAATGTTACAAGGAATCTCCTACAATGAGATAATACCTAAACTCAAAATTTATAGCTGCAAAATACATGAGTGGCTACTTTCTGGCCAAATGCTGAAAAATGTTTCAGCGTAGAACAGAGAATGTTATGAAAGTATTTTTCAAGTCAATGATTATTTGTCCTTAATAAGTACTATTTTTACAGGTGCAGTTTATCACAGAGGAAGTGACAAGCAAGAAAAATAGCTGCAAAATTACATTTGAAAAGTGAAATTATTTGAACAGCAAGTCTTTTCTTGAAAGTGGCCCAAGAGGCTCTCAGTTTTCACAGTCTGTGTGACTTCCATGTACAGCAAGACTTGCAGATAAGCGATTTCATGCAGGTGAAGGGTTGACTAAATACCAGCTGTGTACTGATGACTTTTTTTCCCTTTTATAAAGAAAAGTTGGGTTTTCTGTTTGCAGTTCAACCTAGAAGTTTGTTTTCAAATGGAGCAGCAGACAACTGACCTGTGCTGCCTTCTATTTTTCCTTCCATGCTGTTTGAGAAGTCACTTATCTTTGCAGAAGATAAATAGTGCAATAGAGTTTAGAGAAAAAAAAAAAGTTTGCTTCCTAAAGTTCAGGTTTAGGGTGTGCTATTGTTTGTTGTTCTTATAATAACCAGCTTTGTTCTTTCTCGTTTTTGGTTACACTTAAGAAATTCAGGTTGTGTTTCAGAAGTGCATGATTGGAAGTCCAGAAAGTAGGGATAAAATAGATACAGATACCACCTTACAGTCCAAGTTTTAGTCCATGCTGTCAGAAAAAAATTTGAAGTGCAGTAATGATGGAGCATCACATATGTTTGCAGGTAATTCCTCCTAAATAAAACAAAAAGAAGGAAGCAAGAACATGTTCTGGAAATAAGTAAGCAGTGGACTTAAAACTCCAGTTTATGTGGTTGACCCTGTCTCAGAATTCTAATATATGCAAATCCTCATGTTTTAAGATGGTCTTCCTTTGGGAGAACTTAGGCTTTATTTTCTACTCCCTGCCCCAACAATGAAGATCTCCTTATGTCTTTGAATGTTCAGTGGAAAGCCTCAAGCATGTTATGCCATTGGCTCTGGATGTGTAAGGATGAAATCATAGCTGCAACCTAATTGTCAAGTACTTGTTACTTGTTGGGTGTATTCATTTAGGTGGACCTGAACTGACTTCGAACCTGTAAAGCTGTAGCCTTCCTTCATACTCTAGAAGGCCTATTGAGCAGGTGGAGATAAACTTGAAGGAAAAGGTCATGCTAGAGATGGCATGGCTGATTCTAAGTGTTTTGTTCAGAATACACTGCAGAAATACTAATAGAAATAAATGCTGCATTGTTCTTGAATGTAATACAAAGAATTCATGGTATTTGAAGATAAGTTCATATATTGTGTAATGAATCATTGAAGATGTGAGACTAGGTAAAAATGTAAAATGCTTAGTGTCATGCCAGGCACAGGAAAGTATCTCAAGTACAGCAGAGGACTAATAATTATTACATTAGTGACAAGTGAGCTTTGTTTATTCATGTTCCCTTCATGCTATGAACATGTTTAACAACGTATTTATTTCACCAATCCTATCAATACTAAAATTTTGCCTTGCATCTTCCTTAAAATTATTTTAATTCAGTAATCAAAATTGTTAAGAAAATACCTGAGTACAAGGCAGATACAGCAAATTAGATTCTTTCAAGTAAGAATTGATCAAGGAGAGTTTGGAGTTCTACAAGGCCACACTGAAATGAAACAGTATGGAATTTAAGGACTGAAGAGCATGTTAATGGGCTTGAATTTAAATACCCAACCAAATGAGGCCAAATGGATATTTTCAGTCCAAAACACAAAGTTGTTTAGGTCTAAGAAACATGGTTTGACAGTGCTGTTTGTGCTAGTATGTCTGTAGAGGTTTTGTTTTGTTTTCTTGTCTTTTCTTTTCTTTTTTTTCCCCCCCACTGATGAGGAAATTACCAACTAATAAAATTAAACTTGGCTACTTCTGTTCTAGTCATGTGCCTCTACAGGACGCTGTCATTGTCACCAGAGAGCAGTATGATTGAGACAATATTGGGGTGTTCCAGGTCATCTTTAGAAGTTCTGTACACTTCATACAGTTTTGTGTTTAAAGATCTGTTCTGTCAAGATGACAGTGACAGAAGGGTTCTCATCATCATCAGATGTAAGCAGGCACATCAATCTGTTGTTCTGGCTGTATGAGCTTCAGATCATTTTCTCTAAGTAAGAGTGGCAGGATGGACTAACTTCTTGCTTTTTCCTAAAATTTTTGCAAGACAGCTTGGTGAGGTTCAGGCTTTGTTGAGCATATTTGTTTCTGTTTAGCCAGAGCAGAGTCCCTGTCTTTACTTCAGTGTCTGTAGGTTAAGAAGTTGTTATTTTGTCCATATATTAGACCATGTCTCCTGGGGCAGCTAGGATGAAGACATATTTCCTTCTCAATTCTCTCATTCTGTGCCAGGCAGTGAAGCAGCAGGAGAAACTGGTTTGTGTACATCAGTAGATTCTACCTAGACAATTTCATTTGACAAGGAAGTGACACTCTTGTTCTAGCCAGCATCCTCCTGGAGAGAGAGGATTAAATAACTCGGAGAAGTATTTTCCACCTTAGAAGTAGATATTACTGCAGCCAAATCTGTCATTGTCACTGCAACCAAATATGTCACGGT
>VZTI01003989.1:0-13936 GCA_013397865.1 Struthidea cinerea | reverse complement strand
ACACGGTTAAATATTTTGGTTTCACCTGTAAACTATTCATGTCTTCACCTTCTACAGTAACTACTAAACTTGCCCCTTCAATCAAAAGGCTTGGAACATGAGACATGGAGTGGATTCTCAGGAGTTTTGGCATAGCTTTGGCTTAGATGATATAATTTATGTCCTTACATACTGACTTAAGTTATGATACTAGATAAAATTTGAGGTCACCACCACTTAATATAAGACTTGAAAGACTGCTCTTTGAAAAATACTTTTTAAAAGTCACATTCTCTGAAGTAATAGCAGTGAGGGTTTGAAGTAGAGAATTTTGATTATGACTTAATCCTTGAGAAATATGGTAGTTTAGAAGCAGCAAGAAGCAAATTCTGTGTAAATGTTATTTGTATTTCATTGTTGCTAAATCCTTTGTATTAAAATGTAGGATACTTTCCTCCAGGGAAGTTGGCTGTTCTGAGGAAACAGGCACTGCCTGGGGACCATTTTTTTCCCTAAAGATCTTTGGAGAAGGTGACTTACACAAGGGTGGGTTGATTTCTACTTCTCAATTTTGCATGCCCAGTTTCTGATGTTTTGTCTGTTGAGAAGCTTCAAGAGGCTTCCCAAGACATCCTATTTTGAGGTGTCTAAGAGAGTGGGTGGCTGCTAGTGTGCTTTGAACTTCACTCTTATTTTCTCAGTGGAACTGTCCATTCACAAAGGCAGTCTGCATCAAACTCCCTGAAGCCTCGGTACTGTTGTCATTAGCTTGATGGTCCTTTCTGTTTTTAACATCCTATCCTTAACTTGGGACAAAATCCTTTAGTGTGCCAGGATACAAATGACCCTTCTTCCCCACACCCTAATCCAGCATTTTGTAAATGGAAATGGAACTTTGATGCCTTTTTATTAACTGAACATTACTACTATAGGTGGTGGTGTTGCTGTGATGACATTCTGCAAGTTTTGCATTTTGCTGGTGTCCCTTTTTTTTTTCTGTAATGGTAGCTTTTCTTGGATAGTAAATATGTCATCCATATTTTTGGCATTTGTTGGATGGGCTTTGAGTCACTAATGCCTCATAATTTTGCTTTATGAAAGTTATCCTTCAGTGTTTCAATGCACTTGAATCACTGTTTATTAATTTTATTTTATGTTTTGTCTCAGCAATACCATTGTTTCAAAAACTGGCTTTACTCTGTTGGTGCATGGCAGGAATGTTTCCAATTTTTTGTGAACCATTAAGACGTCATTAAGAAGGGATAATTGCTCAGATGAGTCTTGTTTTAAACACCAGTTGTCTAGCAGCTTATGAGCTGTGTTTATTTTAAGTGTCTGAAATTCCTTATTTGTGTAACGGTTTCTGTTGTTCAATACACAATTTTAGGACTGTACGACTGGAGCATAATATACTGTCAATGTATTTTTACATTTTTTTAACCCTTTGATGATGATGCTCTTTCAGTTGCAAGAGTTACAGTTCTGAGTAGCTGATGATGCTTCCTTAGAGGTTATTGCTCTTTATCATGAGCACTATATTATAAGTAGAAAATACAACAAAGTTTGTGGTGTGAACTAGGACAGCTTTTTGTAAGGGACAGAAGATAGCACAGTAAGCTCCAGCAGGTTGCATCAGTGGGGTTTGTGTCTCTTGTGGATGCTTGACATTTCAAGAAGACGGGTTTAATCCTTGTTAGAGATTTGCAAAACTATTCTGAAAGAGAGTAACTAGCAGTATTTACCCTGAACCATGTCATAATGAAATGCAGAGGTTGAAACTTGGTGTTTTTCACTTGAAATTGCAAGGTGTAGAGTTGTGTATTCAGAAAATCTGTGGTCTGTGGAAGTGTTCCTGGTCAGTACACGTGGTGTCTTGTTAGCTGAAGGTAGTCGTGAGAATAAAAACTGTTTAGGGACAGATGTTTTCTTGTCAGGTGAGTAATTTAACTAACATGTAGGTTCTGGGCTTTTTACTTTGAAATGCAATAGGGAGAGAACGAATGTTCCTGGGGTGTGTGTTTTCACCTACTGCCTTTGTACAGAGGCTGTTGCATTTTTAGTTTAGCCAGTTTTGTTTGAAATTTACATTTTAAACTAGTGAAAACCTTTTAAAATGGCTAAGATGTGGCAAATGTTTGCGAGTGCACTTTACCATGGGCCATGGGACTCTGTATATATTTTGACTTAGACTGTGGTTTCACTTACATTTTTCTCAATGTCACTATAAGCTGGAGCCGCTCTCAGCTGCTTTCTTCTGTCTTAGTGCTATTCCTTTACTTGTGCAGAAGAGTTTTGGTTTGGTTTGGGTTTTTTCAGTGTGTGTCTTGGCATGGTGATGTGGTTCAGGGAACTTCACCAGTGAAAGATGGTGACACTTTTATCTTTTTTTAAAATTTGGGTGGGGTTTTTTTCCATCCTAGCTGGGTCCATTCATTGATCAGTTCAGTATGTAAGACCACAGAGAGGAGTTTTGGTAAAACTTGATGAGGCAGAATAGGGACAAAAACAAGTGTCAGTGGCTGGTACCATCTTCTGCCTCTTCCCTAATGCTGAAAGTAATGCAGATGAGGTCATGCCTGTAGGTATGTTAGCCTGAGGTGCTATGGATTTCCTAACCCTAAACTGTTAATAAAACATTTTACTACCTTATTTCTTCTAACCTATGCTTATGCTAAATCTTCGTCCAGGGAGGAGTGGGGAGTCCCCTTTGTGTCTGGCTTATCAGTTTCTCCTAGCTGACTCTTAAATTACACTAGGCCTGGCTGATGAAGCTTTTCTGAAAGACAAGATGGCAGGAAGAACTAACCATCTCCTGCCACCCAAAACTAAGAAGAAGTATAGAAATACCTGACAGCCAACCATCCCTTTCCTTCAGGTGACTCCTTCAGGGATTTGATTTAGCTGGTGTAGTTCTGCATGTAAAAAAGACCATGTAAAAGCCTTACTGTTCAAGCTTCTTCCTATTCTTGTTTTTTGCTGGTAGAAAAAAAAAAAAAGGAATGTATGCTGCTCTGCTTCCGGAAATATATTCAAGTTGGCTGGAAAATGTTCCCTCTGTAGTATCCGTCACTCCTTAGTAGCATTCATGAAATAGCCTGATGCTTAAAGCTTTGATACACCACAATGCAAGCTGGTAACACTTGATTGAAGTCACTCAGTCTTTGTGTACTTAACTATCTATTGCAGGATACCTGTAAAGGTAGGAAAGGGACAAGTTAAAGTTTTTTGAAGCTCACTTTTTTAGACCACTTAAAAATGAAAATTGATTTTGTAGATATGATTAAGAAGGAGATCTTTTGAGAGTGCAGAGCTCACAGAAGAAAACCATGTCTTAGTCTGCAAAAATGAAATGCAAGACTTCAGTATGTTCTTAAATAGAACTTGGAAGGAGTTGCCAGATTTATAAAGGGTGCAGTTTAGCACAGGAGTTTGTCTTTAAAAACATTTGCAAGGCTAGTGATTTATATTTAATGGCAATAAAAATAGAAGATATTTCTTGATTATAAGAGCTGCTTTAGTGTTTCTCTTTGATGAGAGAGATGAGAATGGAGCTCATAAATTGAGGTTTTTGGAGATTTTAACTATACGATCTTTAAGCTAAATTGTCCTTTTGCATCCCTTCACTTCCTTGTTCATGTGTTGGAGAAGGTTTTTTCTCTCTGGATTTCATTTTCCATTAGAAGCTTTTTATAATCATTCTTATCTGTCTTAAAAGAATGGTTTGTTTAGACTTTATAAAGTCATCATCTGTGGCTGATGGTAAAGGAGATGTCAGTAGATGACTAAAGGATTTTTTCAGTGCTTGAGTACATCGTTACTCCAGTACTTGCCATTCATCTCTGCCCTTACCCACCTGTACTGTATGTAGTCTACAGTATTTATTATTTTGTCCGCTTTGTGCAAGATCCTGTATAAACTTAATCAGTCCTAGCTCTGAGAAGCTTATCCTTAAATTATGATGCAAAAAGGTGCAGCACAAAAAAAAAAAAGTGAATGAGAATAAAGATGTGAACATGTGGTTTCTTTCAGAGTCTAAATAGGTACGTAATTATAGTATTGTGTAAGTGGCAACTAAAGTGTTCAAAAATCATGATTAACATCTTCTAAAATCAAAAGGCTTAAAAACTTAATTGGAAAAAGCTTTAGAAGATAGTTTTGAAATTTCATAGTTACTTGCTTCTTGTAATGCTTTATGGGTTTGCAGTTTTCAAACTGTGCTCTACAACTAAAAATAGAAGTTTAAAACAAGCCAAGGGATAAAAAGCAGACAGAAGTAAAGTTTATTGTTTTAAATGAGAGAAATGGTAAGTTGTAAACCATGAGAAATTTAGGAATATGATTATTTTAAGAAGTCTTCTGAAAATAGCAGCAGCTGCCCATGTTACCGTCAAGATGTTCAGCTTTTTCAAATGGTAAGCTAGTAGTGAAACACAAACCTGGTGATACTAAACGCTGCTAGAATCAGTCATTTTCCTGTTTTCAAATCCCAGAGAACAGCCAGAAGCAGCACATGATGTGGTTGGCTTCTCTGCTGATGACCTTTTTTGAGAGCTACTGACATAATTAAAATGGTGATACAGTAAAAACCACCCAAAGGACATAATTTTCAATGACAGCACTACCTGGAATCACCATGAGGAGGAAATATTATAAACATGGTGAAAAGTTAAGCCTAAATGCATTATGTCTGTCCACTACTACATTCAGAAATAATTGTTCCTTCAATTTTGTAACACTCTGTAGTGTCTCAGGCTGTGTTTTACCAGCAAAGATGATTTAGGGGCATTGCTGGAACAAAAGAAATGGGAAGTTCATGAGAAGGTATTTTTAAGAGTTCACGCAAGTACCACAAATGAAAACCTTAAACTAGGAAGATGGAAGCTTGGTGATGGAAATCCTTTCAATGCTGCTGTCAGCTACCCAGCGGAATATTTTTGTCAGTTTTTGGAGTTGGCATTGTTAGGATGATTTCAGGAAGATTAATGTTTCAGTACATCTGTGAATTGTATACTGCAGTGGTAGAATAGATCGGATACAGCAACAGATCCTGTCCAATTCAGTTATCTATTAAATGTAAAAGAGGTACAGAGCTCATATGTTTAAAGCAGAGACCAAATTTGTAATAATCAAAAAAACCTAAAAGTCATGGCCCCAACAGCAAGTATTAAGTTATTCCCTAGTGTGCCCAAGTTTTTTGTGTTGTATGTGCTGATAAAATCTTTCCTTAAAATATGTATGTTGTGGCAGCTATAGTAGCTGTGGGGAACTTTTTATTCCAGTAAGTGCCCTGGTGCTTTGAAGGCATTCAACTGACTTAGTCCATGCATTTAGAAACTGGTGTCAGTTATGCATTCAGATAAAATACTTGTTGTAGTTAACTCCTCAATTTGTCCAGCTTGCCACTACATGCAATCTGGTCAAGTTTTATAAAACTTAACGTAAAAGGAATTGCAGAAGAGATAGGTATTTGTTAATATTTGAAATCCTTCATGGCACCCGTTAAAATTGTGTATGCCACATGTGTTGCAGTCTAATAACATTGTAAAGTTTATGCTCTATTTTGATGGCTGGAGCTTCTACACTTCCTAAAAGTGGTGATTACAGAAACCCGTGAAAGGGACTCTTCTTATAATCATGCTTTAGACTGCATACATGGCACGGAGGGAGTGTGAGGGAAGAGATACCTGTTCTTTACACCCATCCTACCTGCTCATTCAATTTAGAAGCTCAGGTTGATACTATAATCTTTCAAATTAAAATGTAGTATGAAGATACTACGGCACAGAAGTCAAAGCTTTTTTGTTTTGCTTTAAACTGTCCCTGAGCAATTTTGATCTGAGGAATGCTAGATGAGATGGCTATCTCCCTGTTCTGTTTTCTTAAAGTGGGGAACTTCAAAAATCAGAACAACTTCTTCTGATTAAGGACATGAACATCCATTTTATGAAATCTAGTTTGTAATTTAAAAAAATTTAACTGTAAGCTTAGGAGTCCTCGCCAATGTGGTAGTCGCCCTACTTCAGGAAGTACATAGACTTCTTTCTTTTTCCTGTGAACTAGGGGCATCTGACATTGTTACAGGAATATGATTACTTACGTTGTAAATGACTCTGGAGAGCTGGAAACAGCTGATGAAAACATCTGTGAAAAGGTTTCCTGGTTTTGTAAACAATTTTTTGTGATAGTTGTACATTGTCAGCAATCTACTGGCTGACTGAATTAAAAACTATAGTTTTATTATCAGATTAGTTGATTCAGGTGTGTAGTATCTGTAATGCTATGGTACTGAGCTCATGCTGACAGTTAGAGGAAAGACTTCTGTACAATATTTCTTAGGGTGACCACTACTTTAAAAGGAGTGCCTCTTGTTGGGTAAGGCAGCATGTACTGGATAGATGTTCACCTAAAAGGTCAAAACCTCTATATGTTCTAGAAAAGTATTTTTGCATGGCATGGTCTCTGAAAACCAGAGCTTAACTTGATCAGGTAGAATAGGAATCTGAATAGGACAACATGACAGGATGGTAGATTGTGAGTTCTTTATTTGGGAATTGTTGTATGCTGTTGGTGATACTTGTGCTTATCAGTGTTAAACTAGCTTGAGCCCTTGTGTTTAACTTCACTCTTAAAATGTCTTTTGAAAAAGAGGTTCAGGGATAGTGAAACTTTCTTTTATGCTTGTCATTATTCTTGGTCTTACTTGCAAAACAACTGGTGTGTGTTTGTAGGGGGCGAGTTTGGGCAGCAGTAGTTCATCGATGGAACGGAGCTACAGTCTGGGAGCAGAAGTCTAAAACTGAATGGGTTGTTATCTTCAGGGAGTCCCAAAGCAGTGTGGGTGGAGTGGTGGGAAGGAATTTACTATACTGCCTTCACAGCTCTAGAATAGGAACCCTCTCAAAAGACGCAGGGCTGTGTGAATAGAAGGTGAAAACTAAAGTGTCATGACCTTCAGAAAGCTTCCTTCATTTTCATCAGAAATGTAGAGGTAATTGGAAAACATTTGCACAGCAGATGTAGCAGGCTGTAATAACGACAGTTATTCTTAGCCTCCTTTACACCTCAGGTTTTAGACATGCTTATTCTGAGCCTTCTCTCAGGCCACTTCTGTGTGACCTGGATGCATCCTTCCACCTTCGCCCTGTGCCGAGCCCCAGAGCAGAAGGAGCCAGTGCTGTGCCCGTTCTGTGCTCGTGTGAATCAACCTGTGCGACCGGTGGCTCCTTCGGGCTTCGCATATATCATGTATGAGAACGTGATGAAAATCAGAGCTGCTGTAAATACAGTGTCGTGCCTGGCTGTCACCATGCGGTCTTGGTAGAACCGGAGAAAATTAGGGTGAGTGTTCCGGCCCAGTTTGCATCTGCTGGGTAGTGCTGGGGCTGGCTCCTCACTTTCCAACCCGCAGTCGTGGGCGACCCGGACGGTGACTGCCTAGTCGGGACAGCCTCCCCGTTCTTGTCCCGGTGTGCCCGCGGAGCGGGGCCGCGACCCCGGTGCCGCAGGGGTTAAGGGCGGCGGGGCCGCGGCATTATGCAAAGCCGCGAAGTAAAAAGGAAGTGCATTGCAAAATGCTGAGCTCAGTAGCCTGGCTCCCGGCCAAGCCCTCGGCTGCCTCGGCACAGCTGAGGGCTCGGTGCGCGCTGGCTGGCGGCGCGGGCCCGCGGCGCTGTTGAGGAATGCCGCCGCCGGCTGACGTCAGGGCGGGCCGGCGGTTCAGCCGGGGGACAGGCGGGCGGGCCCGGCCGCGCCCCGCCCGCTCCGTCACACCGGCCTCGGGCGGGAAGGACCAGGTGCTGTTTAACGGGAGAAAACAAGTGCCGCACACACGCACCCCCTCAGGCCCTTTTGTATTTCGTGTTCGGTGCTGCAGGTGAGCCCGTGAAGAGCTCTGAGTTCTCGAGGTTCCAGGGTTAGGTGTTTTGGGAGGCACTACTGGCGCTGTGGCCCTGCCGCTCCTGTCCGCCGGATGAGAGAAGTACCACAGCAGTAAAGCACAATGGTGCCATCACAGTCCCTTGTTTGTTAAGATAGGGGGGAGCTTATGTAGGAAGGTATTTTGAGGGTGGCAAGGTGTTAAGCTTTTCAATTAAAAATGAATAAAATTACCCAGGTTTTGGGTTTCATTGGGTGATGCATCTTCTGGGTGACTCTCTCTTCAGCTCTATAATCAGATTTCAGGGTGGATCTATGCTTTTGAAATACTGTTATGAAACAAATGCAAAAAAAAATCATACCTGGAAAATATCCAGGCTTGCGCAAGAGTGACAAGAAAGCATGTTTCACTATCAGCCTTACTGGCAGTATCGGTAAATGGAACATTACTTAAATGTTTCTTTTATGAAAAGGATTTTGGGAGACGTGCTGATTGCAGGAACTTCTTGGCTGCCTGGATACTTGCTAAGCAGGTCCAGGCAGCTTTTTTGAAGCTGCTCTCATGTTTGTTTGTTTGGTTTTTTTTTAATTCAGTTTTTTGGGGTCTACCTTTCTCTCCTATAACCAGTCTTGCTGCTTGTAGTCTTCTCTCTTAAATCTCCAAAACTTCTGGGGCAGTGTTTCTCATCACAGGTCTGTGGTCAGTGTGCACTTGTCACCGTGGTATAATGCTTTTATTTAAGTTAGAGATGTAGATTGCAGGACTCCTTTCAGAGTTTAAGTAGAAACACATGGTGGAACTTTTTAACTAGTGGTTCCATAAAGGAGAGGTGAGGTGAAAAAAAACTTCAAGAGCAGCCCATTTCTTTTTCCTCTCCCATTCTTTCTATCCTATTAATGATATTGCAGATATTGGTGGCATTGGTATAGACCTGTTCCTGATAGAGCAACTTGGTTTTGCAAGGCAGGCATAGTTCATGAAATTCACTGTCAGATGGTATTTGGGCCAAGTCTTAACCAGAGCCAAAAGAGACCAGAAGTAACTAATATGGAAAACATCCTTTAAAATTTGAGACATTATCTAGTCAGTGGTTGGTATTTTAGGAGTCAGAAGTAGTAAATTTCTTCTGTAGTGTTATGGTGCTGCATGACTCTGGGTGAGTCACTCTGCTTGTGTGTGTTGCTTTCTCCACTGTCCTTTTCCTGTCTTGTCTGTTGCAGATTATTATTAAATTTTATAACTGCTGCTGGACCATGCATACCACAGTGGTGCCTCAAGTTCTGTCTGGAGCATCAGGGCAGTAGTGACACAGTGTGACTATGAGGAAGCCTCTGGGTTGCCACCGTGAATCATTAGTTTATACCTCATTCAAGTGAGCGCAATCTGGGATTTCCTCTTGAGCTATAGAAATGACTAAGTCTAGTTAAATGCAGCATAAACCATATAAAACAGGAGTTTGGATCTTTCAAGCCTTCTAAATATTGCAGGCTCTTTAAGAGAAATTTCCTACAGTGGGTTTCAGCTCTGAGAGACTTTCTGTAGTTCTGCATTTCTGGAAAGAATAGGCACGACATAAAGCTTAACATATTACTTCTGAAATTCACTGTCAGAGGTTTAATTTGATGTGTGGAGATGGATTTTGCTAGAATGCCTATGTGAGCATGCTTTTTTTTAAAATTAAATCTATGAATTAGCATGGCAGAAGCAATATTGTTGTGTAGTTGTTTTTCATTGATGTTATGGTATATATGTTCTTCATATTTGATGTTTCACTTCTCTTCAGAGTCTGTTTTTATGTTCAGTACTCATGTTCCCCAAAGTGTCTTGTCATCATGACTCATAATGAAACTTAGAAGCAGTTCTGAGAGAGAGGCCCTTTTCTTGTAAAGAAGGGAAGTGAACCCAGTGCTGTATCCACTAAGAAAACCTGTGCATTTACTATAATTTTGAAAAAAAAAAACAAACCAAACCAAAACAAATAACCCCCAAACAGAAAACAAAACAAAAAAAAACCCACAACCAAACATCGAACCAAAAAAACTCAAACCCACAAATAAACCAATCCACAACCAAACCACAACCAACCCACAACCAAAACCAACCAGCTAAAGCCCAGAACTATAGAGCAGTGCCGAAGCACTGGTGCCCAAGTGGCAGACTTTTTCCTTTCTGCTCTACTGGCTGATAGTCCTGTCCTGTACAGATTTTTTTCCATCCATACTGGAGCAGTATTACCAGTTCAGTATAATAGCAGTATTAAGTGTGCAGGAAGAAAATGGCAAAAGGCTTCTAAAAAAGCTAAAATCATATAGTAGCAACCCCTTTGCTGTTATAGGTATTGTGTCCCTCTGATAATGGGCAGAGAGTAATAGTCAAAAGAGATCAAATGTCCAGTAAATGCCATGTGTGTACTAACTGCTTTCCCAAGATCCTTATTTCCCTGACAGAGTATTAAGTGCCATGCTGGATTTTTTTCCTGTATCAGTTATTTTGGCAAAGGGGTGCTTGGGGTGAATTTGTGTCCTTATCTTAAGTTTTAATACCTAAAGAAATTTGAAACTCAACGTGTTCTTGCCTCACTTCTTTCTAGAGGTATTAACCAAAACACAACTTCACATATAGCTTCTACAGAAACTACTTTTGCAAGGGCTGTGATTAAGATACCACTTCCTGTTCAACTGCTTTTCCCCCACTGTATCAGTTTTTGGGTACATCCCATCTGGTGAACTCCTGAACCCAGAGACATGACAGCAGAATATTCTCACAGCTGGCAGTTGAATTAGGAATAATAAATTACGCAGCTATTTGATTAGGTAAGAAAATAACACCCAGCAGAAACAGTTTCCTGAGTATAATGAGTAGCCAAAAGTGATTGTTCTTAGGTGCAGCAAAGGCATTTCTAATGATTCTGAGGAGAATCTTTTGCAGAAGGTGAGTGAAGTGAGAGAAAGTTTTCCAAGTGTCTCCTCCCCATTGTCCCTCCCCCTTTTTTTCATGTGCCGTAGTACAAAACTGGCTTTTGTTTTGCGGCTGTTTTCTAATTTGCATGGAGTGGGGATAAAAATGCCCCTCTAGCTTTAAAATAGCAAAATATTTTGGTTGGTTGGTTGGTTGATGGTGTTTGTTTTTTCCTCCCTCTCTCTCCTTTCTGGTTTTTGTGAATCAGGAGAATGAAAATATCTCTTGGTGATTACCTTGATGGGATTTGGATATGGCAGTGGTAACAAATAAGCAACTTTCTGTCTCATCCCATATGCTGTGTATCATTTCCCTTTCCACTTCTCCTTCCCCAGATGCTTGGCAGCTTTCTCTTCAGGTCTATCTGCCCAGCATCCCATATTGTCCCTACACCAGGACGTGAGCCATTGTGTGTGACAGAATTACTGCCAGGACATTCTGGGGGATTGAGGGAGTCTCAGCTGAGCAGCAACAAGGAGAAATGGAATGTTAATGTCTCTGAAAACCCTATACAAAATGCAACTTGTAGCTCAGAGAACTCTGTTGCACAGTTTAGACTTGATGCAATTAATTGGCTTGACTATCATGAATTACGTACATTTTTCTCTATTTGAGTAACAGTAAAGTAACTGTCCCCAGGGAACTGTGGCTAAATGTGTAAAAGGAGCATTTTCTCAAAGTTGTGTTGAAATGTCTTTTCAGTGCCCATAAAAAATTTGTAAACTTGTATCTCTTGTATCTTTTTGATTCAAAACTTGTTGTGAATTTCCTACCGTCTTAGTTTGAATTTTGGTTTGACTGTATTCCACTCTGACATTACTCCATACAATATAAACTGCATTTTATTTTCTTTAGGATGTAAATGGCACAGGTCATTGTGCTGGGTGTATCTTTTGTGTGCCTACCAAAGCAAGACACCAGTTGGTGTGGTTTGGATGTGGCTGGCCTGTGCTAGTAGGAGGCCCAGAGGCAGAAAAAGCTCGATCCTGTTCAGTTAGAAAGAGTTTGGTTATACCATGAAATACAGCCTTGTTCTAGCCTTGAAGCATATCGCAGAGCTGTTTTGTGGTAGCTGGCAAATTCTTGTAACACAGTGTGGTACTTGTGTCACAGAGATACTGTACATCAAGATACAGCATCATCTGCATTTTTCTAGTGCTTTGAGGTTTGTTGTATCTCTAGAAGCAGACTGGAAGAGTACAGACTTGGTTTCAACTGGCTTAATGATATTTTGGAAATACTCTCTTGAGGCTAGTTGAAATTACGCTCTTTGAAGTGACAGTTGCTGCACAGATCCTTATAATTGACATGTTGTTGTAAAGCTAACTGAAATTAAAACCAGTAAGAAAAAATATTCACGAGTTTTGATAGAGTTGCTCCTGCCTGTCTGGAATTACATGGTGGTTTTAATAAGAATCTATTAAAAACCTGTTAGCTGCAAAATGAGTAATGTAAAAGTACGGTATCTGGTTTTTTTATGCTGATAATGGCACACAATGAATAATTCCTCTCTGTTCAGAAACAACTTCTGTGGATAAATGTGTGGTAATATGCTCCTTTCTGCACATTGATGTTTCAACAAATAACACAAAAAATAATCACAGAAGAAAAGTGACAAAGCAGCATTTTATAAGCAGCTTTATGCAAGCTGAGTTTTTTCTTTGCTTGCTGCTCTTTTCCCTGTTTGGGCAAAAAGCAGTGAGAGATACTCTTCATGCTGACAGGTGGGAACATGAAGAAAATTTTGCCTTCACCTGCCTGTGTAAGGATCTGCTGTCTGAAATTTTTTGTTTCCTTCAAAACAACAGCTGTGTTTTGTATCACCAATTTACATTTTTTTAATGTGAACTAGTGCTTAGCAGCATTCAGCCAGTGCTTTTGCTCCTACGGATTACTCTGTCACAGACTGTTTACTACGATCTGGCTGTTAGGCAAAGCAGCATTGTTTAAGATACTGGGGAGTATTTGGGTTTCTGTGAATCATACCCTGGCTGGAAGTAAATTGTTACATTTTGTAATCAATATTTGAACTGTTCCTGAGTCTGAAAAAACTCTCGCTGTCAAAGAACAGGTGGTTCTTTTTTGGCTGTAAGGTTTGGACAGTTCTGCATGGTGAATGTTGTTTGTTCTCCTTAAACAAAAATTATCCATTGAAGTAAGCATTAAAACCCATTTCCCAGTGAATTCTGGGTGATACTTTTTGGCAAGCAGGGAAGTATCCCGGAGAGATTGCCAATATAAACACTTTGTGTGTGCGCTACCATGAGCTTCTTCTGTTTCTTTGGTACAACTACGTTGGCACTGACTTTGTGAGCCACTATTGTTTAAGCTGTTGGAGTTGGGCTGGTGCTGCTACTGTTTGGGAATTACTGTCCAAAATTAGAGTCTCTTTAGCCAGCAAGACCTCCATGTTGCAGGGAACATTATCTGCAGGTTGTTGTCCTGCTTCCATCTGCTGGGAAGGGGACATGAATGCATGACAGCCAAATAGGTTTTGGAGAACTGGAGAAAGCAAATGACAAGGTATGAGCTTTTGCTCAAACTGTATCTGATGGGCATAATTTGAGTTCAGTGTGGGTTTTTTGTGAAGAATGTTTGTGGCTTTGTGAATGGCTTTTTAGCTTGTAAGGTTTTCACAGAAATGCAGTTCATAGTTAGGTCGATGCTAGTTGTGAAGAGTTGATAAAAACCACAGGTGCTTTCAGAGGCGGAAAGCCTAGTATTAGAGAACCTGGTCCCAAATACTTCCAATTACCTAGTTTAAAAGCACATAGGATTTGTTTATTTCTTTAAAAAACCCCAACACTTACTTAATGTATAAATAATTGTATTTGTGTTATGAGTTATGATGTAGTTTATTAGAATCAAGACTAGCAAGATGAGCAGTATTGTGTCAGTGCAAAGTGTGCTCAGTGGCTGTTTCTGCTAGTGGGGATTTCACACTGTGATTATTGGAGTTTGTCTCTGTGGACAGGAGGGAGAAAGTTGTATATGATATGCCAAAAAATACTCAATAATGAAAAATTAATTTTATCTTACACCGCTTGAACTATCTGCTTAATTTCTGAGGTGTAATTAAGATAGAGTCACCTTGTACAGATATGGTGTCTTGGTTTAAAAGAC
>VZTI01003970.1:10451-37023 GCA_013397865.1 Struthidea cinerea | reverse complement strand
GGCCGGGCCGCGCTGAGCAGGGCGCGGCCCAGCCCGGCCCCGTCAGGCCGCGCCGCGGGCCCCCCAGGTACCTGCCCAAAAGCCGGAAGCAAGAGAGCTTTCCCGGGCTTTGTTAATTCTTAAATGTGGATCACAGAGGCGTGTCAAGCTTCTTAAGTGGCTTTAAAAAGTTGGCAATATTCAAACTAGCCAGTTGATTGGATCTGTTGGGTCTAGAGGAAGCTGTAAGCACCTCTTTGCAAAGAATCACTTCCGTGGCTGATAGAGCCCCCCTCTCAGGCTCAGTTTAAAGGCACAAAAAAGGCACAAAATTAATATCTGGACGTAGAGCAGCGATAGGGGATACAACATCATAAAGTCACCCCAAGACATTCTTTCTCCTTCAATTCACATCTTTTTAAATAGGCTAAACACCTAAGTCTTAATAGTGACTACTTAAGTGTTAATTATTTTTATGCCACAGGAATTCTCTTTTTCCTAGCTTTCCAGCACAGTTCTCAACCATAAAATTATTTCAAAACATTAATTTTATAACTTAGAGAATAGAGGTGATATTTTCTCCACATGTAAGTTAACTGAAAATTAAATAAGCGAAGCACAATTTGTTCCAACCAGCACCAGGAAACGCTTAAGATCCCCGCTTTTCAATTAAATAAGTGAAGCACAATTTGTTCCAACCAGCACCAGGAAACGCTTAAGATTCCCCCTTTTCAATGCAATCGCACTGTGATCACTGGTGACCACAGAAAGATTCTAAGACAAAACACAGCAAGCACCAGTACCTTAAAAGCATTTTTAAAATCCAAGATGTGTCTTTAAAGTGTTCAGTGGGATTTGCAGGGTCAATGTCGGCACCATGGATCAGAAAAGAATGACGGGTAGAAACAAACACAAAACTCAGGGAACACAGAAGTACTTCCCACACACCTGGCCAAAGTTGCTAAGCTCATTAAAGAGAAATGCAGAGGAATTTTAGAGTATTCTAAGCAATAATTTGGCTTCTGGTAGATGCCATGTGTCCAGCATTCCAGACATTAAACCTAACTCCTTAAGATCTATATAAAACTTCCTAAATAGAAGAAAAGTAGTGTCAATACATATAAAAAGAGGAAGGACACATCCAGAAAAACCTATACCACCCTAATGCTTCTTCTCATTTTTTTGTCTCTCTTCAGCTATTTTCACTTTTTAAAAAATTACATTTCCCTGTTGCTGCATGTATCCCAAAGAATTCATCAGTTTATTAATTGGCTTTGCTCAAGATGGCCATACTTGGTATTAAAACCATGTTCAGCAAATGGAAGCTGTCAAAGCTTTGATAAAACCCAGACCAAGTAACACTGATTACTCACCAAACTATCAATCAGAAAGTGTTTCTCATATACAGAAAACTTTATCAGTAAAAACTGATGATACACTCTATTTATTTCTCTAAAATGCCAAACAGGTTGGCCTCACTGAATCCCGTTATTACCTTGCACTACGCTGACATTAATCCTCAAAATGTCCCAGTACAGTTTAAGTGTTTATTTAAGCTTTCTGTATATCTAGGAGACATCCATAAAAATCGAAGACTGTGTCAGCTAAAAACAGTTCCACCAACTAATTTTGAAACGGTGGTGTGTTCCTGGCTATTTGTATTAGGGGTATTTTCTCCTTCTACTTCACAACTGTGTAGCACATCAACAAACCTGCATCATCCAAATAACTCCTGCAAAAAAACAGTACTGCTGCATCCTGTGATCCCTACTCCAATGAAATCAAACCACCTGAGGTGGGTAGGACTTCGGAGCTTGTCACACACACGCCATGCTGCACTCGTATCAGCAATGCACTTAACAGAAATAGAATTAATTGCAATTCTCCAAAGAGCTGATCCATTAGCACTCATGTGTAAGGCTGTGAGAAAAAGGAGACATCAGGGCTAATGCTCAGGCGTATCTGCTCTCATGGGAATACTTCAGAATGTTTTTATATTAGTAAGGCTTTTATACCCTTCTGAAACAGTACATGGATATCCATTATTGTTTCAGGAGCTTTTGTGTTCCACATTTGTTCTAGTCTTTATAAATATTGCTCTAAAGAAAAGGTCAATGGCAAAAGTCTACAGATACGTTCAATATCAGGCAGACATTTCAAACAGTGAGGGGAGCCAAAGTCTAAGAGCTTGAGTAAGCCTATGAGCCAGATTCATGTGATTAAAGAAAAACCAAAACAACAACAAACCAACACACACACACAAAAACAACAACCAAAACCCACACAAAATAAAAACACACTATCAAAAAACCCCAGTAAGATGTTAACACTAAATAAAAAAAATTGGCTTAAAAAAAATAGAAAAAAAATTGCCCACAAGACCACATAATCAAGCTCTCCCAAACCTAGAAATTCTTTTAATATATAAAGTCTGCCATTGTCTCCTTCTTTCTACAAAGGACAATAGAGCATGCATGATTTCAGCTACAGACGGTTTTCCCCATCTTTCACTTCTTCTGAACTTCTATTAGATAACTAGAAAAATGCTCTAAGTATGCCAGTTTTTGATTAATCTAGGTAACCTACTCAGTTTCAAAAACAGTATTTAACTTACCGTAAAAAGCTAAAATTTGGTTAATATCTTGGCCAATCCTTGCCTGTAGCTAGTACTACTAATCTTCTACAAGCAGGCGCATAATAGCAGATTGTAAATCTTTCTAATGAGGAACTCCACTGTTGTGGACTAATGGGTGGAAATTATAATATGGAGCAAAATAAGAGAAATTCATAAAAATAAAATAATAGGAAGGTAAAGAGTTAACAGGTTTTGTAGAAGCCACATGTCACAAACTTGGTAGAGTAATCAGAAGCGCTGGTGTAGCAGACATTTTCTTTTAAAAAATGTTTACAAGGTCCTTGGCCAATTGCTTGGAAAAATTACACTGCAAAGGCATAAAAGGCAAATATCTTCTATTAATAGATGCCCAGGTACAACAATGTGTATACCAAGGTGATAACTGAAGGCAGAGCTAAAGGTTCTCAGTATCCCCACCAAGTGATCAAATATTAAGTGAAATTCAGTGTTGATAAGTGCAACCTGTACATATTTGGCAAAGCACAACCACTTTTATAACACTGGACTTAAAATTAGCTCTCACCACTCAGCAAATAAGCTCTGGTGGCATTGTGGAGAATTAAGCTCAGTTCTCAGGGCTGAGAAAAAGAATGGGAATAGTAAATAGTGCTCAGTGGAGATATGGAACAAGAAGGCACCATTTTGCCCTTAATAGTCAATAGCTGCCATCCCAAATGTGAGGGTAGGACAGCACTACAGCCTTTCTTATAAATCAGAGGTATTCAGCTTCTTCAGGGAAAAATAAAAATCTCATCTCAGAGTGAGAGATGGGTAAAAAACCTGGCCTTTTTCGTCTTGGCACAACCAGATGCCTGAAGCCTTGCTCCTCTTCGCTGCTGATCGCCTCTATTTCATGATAACCCCATGCTGGTGTCAAGATGACTCAGAAAAGTTACCCTTCATCCCTACAGCATCCGGGCCACGGCATCTGGGTTACAGCTGGGTCCTTGAGAAGAGTAAAACAGCCCCTCCCTGAGGCACCTTCCGGCAGCCACAAAACACATCCTATGTCAACCCCTCTCAGGAAAGGAGGTGGACAGAACAAAACAACCCTTTATGCTTCACTTCCGGAACAGGCAGAGGATACAGCAGGCTGGAGCCTTTGCCCCTTGAGATCAGCTTGCTTTCAGACCTGGGAGCCACTGCAGTAGCAAACACTAGAGCTAGTTAGGATCACTAATGCAACTTAAAGAGCAGCACCCCGAAATGCATGTGTGTGTGTGTGTGTGTGTGTGTGTGTGTGTGTGCGTGTATGCAAAGCCCCTCACCCCCTTGTGCTAAACACAGCCTTCACTAATGAGTATATGGTGGGGAAAGCAGCCTTGCCCGAAGATCTTTAATGGTCCATTCGGTTCCACCCACGAGTTCCTTGGGCTGGCTGCCATCAATCACTCTGCAGCTGCAAGATGTCTCTAGCTGTACATAGACTCCTCTGGCTTCCTTTCTTCGCTCATAAGCCGGCTCATGAAAGTCTAAAGCGAGGTTAATCAGCAGCCCCTGGCTTCAAAATCCTGCTTTAGGCCAAGAATAAAAGCAAGTTTTGCCCACACTGAATTACTCCAGTAGAGTGTTTTTCCTTAGGATTAGTTAACATTAATGTAAGATGTTCATCTGGCTGGTAACCTAAAACTATTATCTGAAGAGATTGCTGCTGCCATCTACTGACAGCTTCCCTTATAAACAAAATTTGAAGCAACTTAAACGGACGTTGGAAGTGAGACAAACTGATGCAATAGAAAAGCCCAGCACATACAGACTGGCAGCCAGGCTACACTATCCATACAACAGAAGAATGAAGCACGAATAATACTTCATATCAAGCACAGATTGCTTTCAGTGAAGGAAGAGTTTAGCAACAGTATCCTCACAAACTAGTTTACTATGTTAAACAGAAGAAATCAGATGCAAGTCATAGGTATTTCAAGGTGGTTTATTTTGCTTGCTTGTTTTTTAATTAAAACGTGTGTGGGGGGGGTCTTTCCTTGATTATTAGTCACTCAGCAATAAAGAAATGTAGGTATACTACTGCCAAGATTAATCTTTCACAGCATATTCTCTTAGAGTAATATCCCAGTTCAGACTAACATAAACAAAAGTGCCAGTTCTGTGCTTCGTATGATATGGTTTTGTTTTCCTAAGAGGTTCTTCACTGGCATGCACTGTGAAGCAAAACAGTTTCATAGGCCAAGAAGCTCTTCCAGCTACAGTTAACACTAACTTCAAACACAAACCAAAACGTTTCTGTGATTCCCTTAAGCGCAGATTCACAGACTGCAGCAGGAGTCATCTCTTAATGCAGCATGTTAATACACTGGTATTACTAGCCTTCCTCCATCCCTAGGTTTCCTTCATATGTTAAAAGCTAATATTTAATGAGATAAATACCAAATATTTCTCTTGCTGTCTACTCAGTTATAGACTGCTACACAATTTCTGCTCGGGACTTGTGCACAGCATTTCAAAGCCTTTCTTGTCTCCAGTATAGTTATCAGGTCTTCTCTAACCCAAACCAAACAGCTACCAGAGTCCTCTCTAAAAATCATAGCTTGCATTGCAAGTACTGCCCCCCAAGTCCCCAAAACAGCACAGTGTGGAAGCTAATCAAGTCCTGATCTTGTAAATTTATCTCAAATAGTGAATGCACACTCATTCCCAGGAGTCTCTGCAGTCATGTGAGAAGCTGTTCAACAAAAAGATCTGACAGACTCTGAGAACCACCACAGAATTGCACCAAATCCAGTAAGAGCCACTGAACTGAGACAGAACCACACGGGGATGCTCAATAACTTTTTGTTAAATACAGTTATCTACACAATTATCTAGTCTAAACAAGACTAGTGGTTGATTACCATCAATTATGTAATTGTAACACATACAATTTGATCTATTACGCAATTATAACACACCAATTGCTGCAGGGATAGCAGAGAACACAACAATTTTTTTAAAAATCAAACTGAGCTAATTCTATTAGATAACAGTTACAAATTCAGGGATTTGCTCAGATTAAAAGTTTATATTTATCACCCAAGGGCTTACAAATGCAGATCACGGATCACAGGACCCTATGGTATTAACCACTGACAGGTACAGAACACTGATGATAAACAAGAAAGCTGGAGAGTTTACACACCACAGACTTGCAAATCCACATCAGACTACATGAGAGCCCATGAACATTAAATAAAAACGTATTATCATTGTGAACTTCTGGCAAACATTATAGCAAAGATGATTTGTAAAGGCAGAACTTTGGGGAAGATAAGGAGATTACATTTTTTATTAAGTGTCCTGTTTTGGTACTTCCTTGCTGGTTTGACAGATTTATGAGCACATTTGTTGTGTGCTGAACACAGCTTTAGAAACTTAAAAAATCAGAACTTTAAAGAAAACTTCCGAAAAAAACAAGAAGGGCACTGGAGACTGGGAAAAATCTTCACAATGAAAACAAAAAGCTTACAAAAGGAAGGACACAAGAATCTGATGCAAAGGAGAGAGTGATGGTCAAAAAAGAAAAAAAAAAGACAAGGAAAATTGTTTTTGCAGGAGGTCTAATGGGTCTAATGGTTATAACCAAATGTCTTCTTTACCAAGAACAAGAGAAGGATATTTCAGTAAATGAAAATGCAAAATTAGATTAGCCCAGTCCAGACTTCTAGGTGATACAGAGGGGGAAAGAGCTGTCTATCTCAAAAAGAATCTGTAAAGCACAAAGATAACCAGAACATGAATACTTAGAAACACATTCCTGTTGAAAGCAATGCTAAAAATTATATGAGCAGCAGGAAGAGAAGTGATGTTTGCTTCAGCCATCAAAAGCAATGGGAGAAAGAATTTGACAGAAAAGATTAAGCAGCTGTTTGATTCCCACTGAAATTGAATTCATGGCTAAATGCACAGGAAGAGGTCTCTGAAAGGCAAGATGAAAGTGCAGTTTGGACAAACAGGTATTGAGGCAGGTCTAGATGCAACTTAATACTGAAGAACATTCAGTTTAAAGTTACATTTTCTCATATATGCTTTGACCCTAGGTACAGCACAGCATCAATCCCTCAAAAGAATAAAATCAATGGAAGAAGTTGAGAATGTCTGTTGCTTCCAACACTAGCTCACCCCCTGGCTGTGGCTCCTTTTTGGCCTTTGTCAGTCAGACACGAACAAGAGATACTTCTTAGCTCTCATTTAGAAGAGTTTATTCAATGATTAGTAAAAGACTGTTCTGTAGAGTGCAAGGAATAGCAACAAGTCCAGGGCAGATTCTGGGATGGAAATGCAATGGAGGGCACCGTAAACAAAGCAATACTTCAGATATCAAACCGAGCAGTGAGCACAGCTGGTGAAGCAGGCAGGTCAAGGACAGGTAGGCACAAAAGAGGAAGGAGCCTCATCAAGCCTGCTTACACCATGAAAAAGTTAAAGGAAAGGAAGGCATGGAACAAGTTAAGCAAGAGATGAAAGCAGACACTGAGGAAAACCAGGAGACAGAATGGATTACCTAAGTGAGAGCAGGTTATAAGAAAGGTCTGACTCCAAGAGCAGTGGAAGGGAGGAGAGGGCTTTACTATGTGGAGAGCAAGTCAGTCATATCTGGAGGGAGGAAGGAGAAGCAGCAAGAAAATGGAGGGAATCAGATGGCAAAAGGGCAGTAGGTCTTGCCAGAATCCTGTTAAGAAGGGAAATGAGAGATATAAAGTCTATCAGTTCATAGTAAAAATACGAGCAAATGGTTTTTGTCATTCCTCAATGGTTATAAACTGCATTTTCAAGTACTGTTGGAAAGCAGACTGCAGCAAAAGTCAGTTCACAGACCTTAGTGGTACTGCACAGACCCTTGGGAACAAAATCCCAGTGTGCCCTTGCTACCCCAAGGAGAGGTGGCCTTCTGCTATCACAGGGCTTTGCCCTGGCATTACGTACATCATGCTCAGCAGGGTTCTAAAGCTAGAGTTTACAGCATTCAGCTAGCACAGAGTTCTCTGCACAGCATTCTCCCAATCCAAAATGGCTAAAACCACCATGAAAAAAAGCCTATTTAAATTAAGGCATGCAAAAATATAAGCTTTCCAAAATGTCTTCACAGTATAACATAAGGAGGAGCAAAACTGGTTCTTTTAAAAAAGACCAAACATAGGTAAGGGACTTTAAACATATATAGGATCTCTCACTGACCTGAATGCATGTCTACAGTAACAGGAAAATACCTAACACTAAAACAGGTTTCAAAGCCCACATGGCAACATCTCTCCTCTCAACACAACCAAATTCATTTGAGTTCTTCACTAAACACTGCCTGTTATTTACATATTTATGGGTAGCTATACATTTATATGCACATGTAAATTGTTATATACGTAACATTCCAACAGTCAGAGGACAACTCACATCCCAGTTAAGTGCAGGCAAAGGCACAGGCAACACTGGGGCTGAGAACACTCAGAAACACATTGAGACTTCTGAACCATGAAGGGGTGATAAGGCTTTCAGACCTGCCTGTGCCACAGTTTTGTAATTTTTCCACTTTCTTCTCCATTTAGCACACTTCCTACTGCAAATCAAAATCTTACCAACACAGCAACAACATACTTCACTGAAATCTATGGACATAGATTCACTTACCTGCTCCTCAGCTTGCAGATATTGCAGAATGTGCTCATAACTAATATCATACATGTAGTTTATAGCCAGAGAAAAACCACACTGAGCAATGACATTCAATCCCAAAGCTATGCTACATTGTGCAGCAGTACTTATTCAGCTGCTCAGTCTTTAAACTGACACAGAGCATGCTCTAGAAAATTAAAATCACTGCTGAAAAATGGTTTATAATAAGTACATCCTTAGCCAGAAGAGACACTTTTATTTCAAGATGCCCTGGAGAGATCACTGACTTACAAAATGCTAAACCACACACGCACAGAAACTTCATATTCTAACAGATCAGAAAAGACTCTGCAGCTTCAATATATAAAAAGCAATCTCATTCTGTAAGAATATTTTAAAAATATCAAATTTGAGAGAAAAATACTAAAACTCTACAGCTATGAAATGGTGAAAATACATTTTGTATGCCTGCTTGATGCAGATAAGATTCTCTGATACATTCTCATGTTTTTATGGCAGAACTTACATACAACTATGCCATGAAAACCCAAATAACATTTTCATGGCTGCGTTACAATGTAATTCACATCAGAAATTCAGGAGTATGACATTATTCTATTATTTCTACCTTGCATGTGGTTCTCTGGTTATTGATTTATGAGTGAATCTGAAATCTTACTGTCAGGCTTTTTTTGCCAACTGTTAGTAACACATTACACTTGCAATAAATGCTGTAACAACGTAATTTATGTTAAGCTTTCACATACATTACAGGAAAGCTTGTTTTTATTGATAGCATAACCATTTAGAGTTGCTCTTTAAACTTGTCTTCAAAATCTTAAACCAAACAATGCACTTGGTTTAACAAAACAATTTATAACAAGAGAAGTCTCAAAATATTCACCACCTTTTGCATAATTCTCTCTGGCATTAGGTGTATTACAGCACTCTAATTTACATCTGTGTAGTTAAGCCCATGGATTGACTCTGGCCAATATAAATCCCTTGGTTTTAGGGGGTCAGGAAAGAAGCATATGGATTTACTACAGTATGAATGTGCCATAGAAGTTTGCTACCACAACATTGTTTAGATTACAGGAAAAAAAAAAGCCAGGTCTATACTTTTGTGTGAAATTTATTTTAATTTTCAATACTGTAAACTAAACTTTTTTCTTTCTACATGATAATTTTTAGAAATCAGTACATCACAAAAATCTTAAAAGGCAACCTTTCCCACACAAAAGCAGAATGAGTTTATTGAGCTGGTGCATGGACGAACTGACCTGACAGACTGGAATGGTTACCTCCACAGGGTCATTAAACCACAAGCTACGCAAGATAAACGCAGTGGACACTAATGATTCTCCCAGAGAATCCACTACAGACCACTGATCAATAATCCATTTTGAAATAAATTCCTAAATACGTATTCAAAAATAAGAAGCAATGTCAACATGTTTACTCAGTAGAACATAATGGGCCCTCTGGAGCTATTACTGAGATGCAAAAACATAATTGTACTTTTTAATGTATCTTTTTGTGTGTAGATTGCAAAGTAATTTACAAATCTGCTTAAGTATCAGCACTACTATTTTGGAATATTAGGATATGGGGAAATGAACCATAGATGGGTTAGGTAGCTTCTTTCTTGACATTACTAGCAATGACTCCAAATTCACACATAAATGGCAAACAACAGTTTAGGCTGAAATCCAACCCTAAATTGGCATAAGGAGTGAGAAACTGAAAAAGGCCAAAGTAATATATTTATTCCTGTAATGGAAAGAAAAACACAAAATTGTTCTGAAGGACCTATGAACAGAAAACAGAAAGGAAATGAAACGGCACGACAAAAACAGCACTGTTCTCTTAGTTTTTGTTGGTTTATGTTGGGGTTTTTTCCTCAAGAAAGCCATTGTTATAAATTGTGATCTGTAATTAAAACAAAAACTAGTACACAATACTGCAATCCTCAATGAGATCAAAAATTTCTAATCAAAAGTCCCTTCCTATGCTACAGAAAAAAATATCTAATACTTATTGTACGCATTAGCAACTGTTCTTGTTCTCCCAGTATCCCACTCAACAAGTTCTGGAAGAAAGTACCTCCTAGGCTGGAACTGGGTAGAATCTAAGTATATAACCCATTTACAAGATACTTTAGGGGAGGCACAAAGTTGCCAAGTTCCACAATAACTGTTTTGGACTGGGATCCATAAGAATGGCTCCAAGATTACCACAATGTCAAACTTTTCCCCGCAAGCCCTGTCATGCACTAGGTTCCCCAGCCCAGTCACACTGCTTGACCACAGCTTTAGGGATCCCAGTTTCCAACTCTGCCTTCAAAAGCAACTTATCCTGAGTGTGTTCATAGGATGCAAAGGCGCATCTGCCACTTCCTGGCAAGCACACACAGCCCACACACACAAACTCAAGGTCTGAGGTCTTTGCACAGGAAGGTGTTAGCAAAATACGCTTCCCACAGGGGATTGTATCTGTGGTTGGTCAGGCTGCCACCCCCCACCCTCTCTATAATTGCCTCTTCTTAGCAGGACTGGGGGAGAAAATAAAATTTAAATGCTAATTGGTGAAGATAAAGACAGGGAGATTACTTGCCAATAACCATCACAGGCAAAACAGGTTCAACCCAGGGAAAATGAATTTAAATTTATGCCAATTAAAATAGACCTGGATAATAAGAAACAAAGACAAGAACTAAAACAGCTTCCTCCGACCCCCTTTTTCCCAAGGTATAACTTCATACTCCTTCATTCTCAACTACTTAACCTCCTTGTCCACTCCTCCTAAAGTGGCACAGGGTGATAGGGAATGGGGTTATAGTCAGTCTACAACAGTTCCTCTCTGCCACTCCCTGCTTCCTCATGCTTTTCCCCTGCTCCAGCATGGGTCCTCTCCATGGGCTACAGCTCCTTTCAGAAGGATCAGCTCCAACATGGGCTGGCCAAGGCCTACAGATCATTCAGAGTATATCCATATGCCCCTGTATGGTCTCCTCCACCTGGAGCAGATTCTCTCCTTCTCTGATTTTGGCATTTGCAGGGCTATTTCTCACACTTCCCTTTCCTAAATACATCTTCCCAGAGGCACCACTTGCATTGCTGGTGGGCACAGCTGTGTCCTGTGGTGGGTCTGGTGTGGAGCCCCTGGCCTTTTTTCACAGAGGCCCCACCTGCAGACCCCTCACTGCTATAACTTGGCCATCTACAACCAATGCAATATGGTAGGGAACTGATCAGTGGGGGGAGGGGGGGGGGAACAACAAAAAACCCACCTACCTACCCACACCGCACAAAACCACACTGAAGTCTACAGTAGAAAAAAGTTTCACTAACACCAGCAAATGCTGGGTTGTGTCTCAGTTCAAAATAACTAACTCCACTGCTAGACCAAAGAAAATAAATGTCCTTAAGATGCCTAACAGCTTATTGTCCTGCATCTGAATATGAAAAAGTGGAAGAATGAACCACATTTTCTCCCTACACTGAAAATTTATTCCCACATTACTCAAGATTTACAGCACAGATAAGTTGGAAGGCATTCTTTGTAATTTCACAGAGAAGATTCTTCTTATACACGTAGCATAATTTATGAACATCTGAACTAAAATGAGAGTCTGCCATTAAACTCTTAGTATTTTTATATACAGACATGCACGTGCCCCTGAAAGCAGTTAACAAATAGTAGCAAATCAGGCTTTGCTTCATGACAGTGACCTCTGGAGTTAATAGTTCAGCATTCAGATGATCTTCCAAAACATCAAATTTACTTTTCTTCCATGTCAAGCCATAAGCCAAGTCAGATTCCAGCAATAAAATAGAAACATGTCTTCATCAGTGCTGTTAGGGACGTATCTTTCACACACTGCATTAGCAGCCTACTGAAAGCTCTGCTAATTCAAGCAAAGAGCAGAAAACTGGCAACCATGCTTATTAAAATGCTTAATAACTTTTATCAAGACTATTTTTTGTTTTCATACTGGCAAACTAGCACTCAGAATTTAAACTATGACTTCACATGTCGACAATCTGCTTTAGATGGGAAACCTGTTCATTTCTAGGATGATATAAGAAGACTGTACAGGGTACACTCCCTTACATCCTCACAGCACACAAATTGCTTTGGTTTTACTTAGTATGCCTATAAATTGCATCTTTTGAAACATGGTTATGAGATTCCAGAGAGATTTGTCTTTGTCAAAGAAGCTATCCTTTATAGTACCCAACAGATGAAGCCTCTGAAAGTGACTGTTTTACAAATTCCTGGGATATAAGCTGACTAGGAAGTGCTACATCATTTAGTTTGATCCATTGTAAGACATTGCCCTTTAATCACTCAGTGGTCTCTGTACTGAGTCTGGTACGTTGTGACATTTTAAAACTAAGCACCTGCTATGTCTCACCACACTTGGGCTTCACTGCCCAATCATTCTGTGATCAGATTCATTTGTCTGACTTCCATTTCCAAGTTTCTCTCTTATTGTGATCTCCCTAATTAAAGGGAGTACCTGATAAAATCACCTTTTGAAAACTAATTAATTAATTCTGCAAATTAATCATGTCACTAGTCTTTTTATAAGCTAAAATTTGTCAAATCTCCTGGTTCCTCCCATAACTTCTGCAAATTTTGAAGACTTGTTTAAACAAAGAAACCAGAATAAGATGCAGTTTTCTAGCACTGACCTGGATGTAGAGTGAAAATCACCCACCTATTTAACTGGCTCCATCAAACCGCAGCATTTCAAGGGGAGTTCCCATTTATTTCCTGCAAGCCTAAATCATTTCAGCAACAAGCCATTAATTTGTGTCTCACTCTCCAAGTTTCTCAAAATGCAGCTTTAAATTTCAAAAGCCTGAGTGGACCTAGAGGTTGATTTACACAAAACTCTCCCACTCCTTTCTTCACTGTTGCAAAGTTGATCAAAACACTTCCTTAAACTGTTTCACAAAATGCCAAGGCTCCCATGAAAATAGGGCACTTGGAGACGCATGGCGTAGAAGAGAGTAGTTTCAAATTTAAAGCCCTTCACTAAAAATAGTTTCTGCAAGTCACACAGCAGAATGACAATGCATGAAGGTGTGACAAAGTGGTGGCCATGAGCTTGCTGTCACCTACATTAAACTTGTCAGACCGTTACCACCCAGGGGAATGCATCGGGTGAAACTCAAGCCAGAGAAACCCTTACATCCTACTGTTTCCTTTTGTTTGCAAACATACCGAAATCTCTCACACGCTCCTGAACAGTGCTTTGAAAGCAAACACTGCTTTAAAAATGTACCATATGTGCACATTCATCACTATATTAAGATAAGCCACTGTATCACATTGAAAAATCTTTCCAACAAAATACACAATCTGCCCAGCAGAACAATCATTTCCATCCAACTGCTGGTTCATACAGTACAAAAATATCCTGGAAGCCAATTAGAAAGCATTTACTGTTAACAGGTGAGCATCTCAACTGCACACTATCCTCAATTCTTTGCTGTCCAGTGCTATTTTCAGGCAACTACAGAAGCACGTCCATAGTATCAGACAGAAAGGGCAGGAAAAAGGGCAATTCTACACTTAGTGCTTGTTCATTCCAGAAGAGGAGTGGCCTCAACTCCTAATAAAGCCAATGAGAAACGAGGGCACTTGGCAGCTCGTGCAACGCTTTCCACTGCATGTCAGGGTCAGAGCCTATTTTAACAGGCCTTTCATATTAGGCATATAATTGCCTTTTACAACAAAGAAAGAGAAAATACCATTCTTTATAACAGATTTAGTTGCAAAATCAAACTAAAAAATTGTAGTCAGGGTCTGAAATTTCATCTTGAACATTGCCACAATGCCTCATTTAGCTGTGAGATTTTGTTTTCATTATTCCAGTGGATTTGGTGGAGTAATTCTGGATTCAGACCTGTGTATGTTATGAGCAGACCCTGGGTATATACTATTTATGATTCAGCTAAAGGATGTTGATATCATGAAGAATAGGCAGTGTTACAGACAGCAAACAATGGATTTTTTTCATTTCCACTCTTCTAATAATAGTGATTTATATTTTTTTGTCCCTAAAAGCACAATACCAATATAGCTATCATCAAAAAGGATTACTCAAGTCCTCACATTAGACCAGGACATCCAGAAAAGCAGTAGGAAAATGAATTACCTTATTTTTCATTAGAAAAAGCAGATTTCCTTTCAGTCAGCACCATCTCTCCCTCGGTTCTGCATGCAAAGAGGTAAGGGATTAATAAAAACAACCTTTTGTCTTCACACATTAAATGCTTCTTAAGGAAGGTGAATTAGTTATAAAGGTCAGAAAAGAAAATCATTATCAACCAAAACAAGACAGCTTAACTCAGTGGCTGCCTACATTAGATGCCAAATAACTTCCCAGAAGGTTTCTTCTACTCTGCAGCCGGGAGAATTGGTGACTGCAGCACACACTCAACACTGTTTTCCCAGCTTTTCTCCCTCTGCCTCACATGGGAGCAGAAACAGGCACTTTAGCATGCAACACCTTTTGCTCCCATCATTTCGGGAGATCAAAACTAATCCATGTTAAAACAGAAAAACATTCCCTATTACGCTTACATTAGAACATGCTCATCTGCAATTAAAGTTTTCAGAACATAAGAAAAGGAGTAAAATGAGACCTAAATATTTACAGCCACTTTGCTATTACTATTTTGCTATACTTTTAAAAAGTGCTTAACCCGAGGGAATAACATCTTTTTGTTTATAGACACATGCAGGCATGTAAACAAGCTTTTGAGAATGGGGAATGTTTCACAACTTCATGGTCAGTGAGTGGGTCAAAAAACTTTAAAAAGTTATTCTTCCATAAACAGATGATTTTTAATATTGCATTATTTTTCTTTTTAAAAATACACTTGTAGGTGTATGTGTAGATACATACAAATACATAAACCTATTATAAACATACACAGATATAAATCTCACAGACAATTGTAATCTCTTTAGAGATAATTTCTTAAAAGAGGAAGAAATATTTTTACACAAGGTGTGTTCTTTTGCATTTTTTAGAGGACACATGAAATCCTGTACCTCCAGACAGCAGCCAGCCTAGAATTGCTAGGGAGCTGGAAGAACAGATGTACCTTAAGGTCATGTTATTCTAGTGCTGCTTCTGAGGAACTCTTGTATTTTCCCTAAGATGGCCACCACTAAAAACATTATATTGAGCAGAAGGATGTCTTGTTACAGTAAATAAATGAATAAAATTCTCTTTTCCTCTTGATAATTTCAATTAAGATGTTTCACTAGGCAACATTTGAAAATCAAAGTAGCTTTTTCCTCACAAGAAAGTGGGAGGTTTACTCTTACAGGCACTGGGACTTAGAATAACTGTGTTCAGTAATTATCTGAAGGGTTTTCTTAGAAAAGGAATTGAAGTTCCTGCTTCTTTTCGGACCTACTAGTGCAAGGACAATACAGAAAATAACGTAATATAATTTGATGGACATCCACCAACTAAAAACTTAAACACAGTTATCAGATCGAGTATGTAGCTTCAGAGTACAAGTACAGGACACTGCTAAGACTAAATTCCATCCCCCAGAACCCTGTGAGCACCAGAAGGAAGGAATCACATTCACACTGCAGCCTTTTCAGATAAAAGTTATTTTTCTATTGGATTGGGAAAGTCATTACCTTGTAAGTGTGTAAAACAAGCAAGTCCAAAGATGAGTCAGACTAACGATGACAAGCCTATCAGTGAACACAATGCACAGTGACCAACATGCCCTGGCAGAAAGGACTCTTCTTCTCCAGGGATCATAATGTGATCGCTGGGAGCTAAAAGGATTTACCAGGCAATAGGAACATCCCACACATGCATAGCTCCTTAAACATTTTCCTAGAATCTACCACTGACCATGGCACAGACAGCCCACAATACTGGGCTACAGAAATGTTTGGTATCTCTCCAGTAAATGTGAGGTTTTTAACAGTATTAGCAATACTAGCACTCAACATAATCATAAGTAACGGAAAATCCAAAACATCCTCAAAATATCAGATATCAACTAGGAAGGGCTTGATATGCTGCCTACAATGAGTACACAGGGTAGGCAAACCTGATGAGGAACCTCAAGGCAAACAGAAGTGAAAGCTTCCTAAAGCCTCCTGCCCAGGAAGTTTGCTGCACACTCCACAGGAAATTCTGGCTATTTATCATTAGAAAATGCATGTTGTGGTTTTACCAGGGCATGTATAAACTATTCTGAAAATGTGGCACAGAACTTGCTCAGCCCCTTATAACTGAGTCTGTGCTGTTTTTGAGCTTGTTTGGGTTTTTTTCTAATAGAATAAAAGTAAATACAATCACAATGAAGATCAACTGGCACAAGTGAAAATAAAACATTTGCTGTTGCTGAAATTATTGTGTTAGGACTGATTTTACCACTAAAGCTATTTTCTAACAGCTACTGAGGGAATAGACATTTATTCAAGCTTACTGGAAATTGAAAGACATTTAAAATATGGTCATAAAAGCCTGAAGAAACCTGCAAAGGTGGAGGGAAGTGAGTCATGGAAAATCTATACTCATAGAAGAACACAGTCTTTAGAGATGGGAGGGGTAAATCCTGAGGAACTGGATATCTAATTTTTAAAACATGGCAACCAGTGACTGGTGACTAGAATTTACTAGCAGAGAAAAACCAGTCTTTGTTTACAGGAAAAAAAGTTGTGTTAAGGACTTTGTATTCTTTCTCAGGTATACGACAAAGGAAACTTGAGAAAGTTAGTTTTACGCCACATTATTCAAAAAGGTATTTAGTGCCAGTCAAGCATCAGTAATAAAGAAAACAAAAACCTGAGGTGTATGTGATTAGTGAAACCAAGCTAACAACTGCACAAAGCATGCACAGCAACCAGGAGTAGTTTTCAGTGCAAGTCATTTTTGCCTATTAATTTTTCATCCCCAACCACTCTGCAAATCTTCAGTTTTCCTTCCTTGTCAAAACAACTTGATGGGCACCTGGCCAACAATGCCAGATCTTTAGCATTGAATCTCATGGGGTTGCCAGGGAAGAGGATGAAGACAAGTAAGAGATGGAGGAAGACAATGATGGTGCTACTTAATCTGTTGAAGCTGAGCAAAATCTAGACAGCAGATGTGAAGGTCAACTGAAACGTTAAAAACAAACAAAAAAAAACACTCAAAAAGATGCCACTGTTTCCTGTGATTTCCATTCTATTGCACACTCCGAACACTACCTTCTTTTCATAATATGTGTAAGTAATAGCAGTGTAAGTAACAGGGGAAAAAACCCAAGGTCACATAGGTGACCCCTCACACTTCTTAAGAAAGAAGAATTTAGTTTCTTTTCAGTAGCTCTAGAACCTCATGCAGAAGCTGTAATTTTATGCAGCATTTCCACAGTTAATTAATACCACTAAAAATATATTTTGGCTATAGGCATATAAATAACTAGAAAGCTCAAATATGCATTTAGGTGTCAGGGGAAGAGGGTAGATTGCCTTTTATTTCCACCTCCTTCACAGGAACAATAGCTCTAACTAAAAACCAAGTGTTAACTATAAAAGTTCACTATTCTGAGAGTTCTCAGTTCTTTTGGAACATTTTCTTCTGTGGTTTCAGGAAATGAGTTGTGCGTTTCTCTCTCTCAGCCCCCCGTCCCCCCACCAAGAAAAAAGAAAACCAACCCAAGAGCTTTCATTTATTGTAACTACATAAAATGAACTTAATGAAAAAATTATACTTGACACATATAAGAAATCTTTGCTTCTTTCTCAAAACCTCTCCTCTGTTTATTGGAAATTATTTTAATATTAAGTTCCACAGGAGTTTTGACCACTGGAGATTTGGAAACAAATATTTTTGTCCAATTTGCAGTTAACACAACACCATTTCATACTGCTGCAAGGATGAGAAAATAAGGGCAGAAAAGTAGTTCTAGAGATCTTCCTTCTAATCCTCGCAATATTCTATGCTTTTAATATCCAACACTTTTGTAAAGGCCTTTCTCAAAAAAAGAATTCTTGGTATGACCCTTACACAATCAAGCAAGTAAAGCCTGTCAGATGGATTTTAATACTCCTACGCAGTCTAAGAAAAAAAAAACCTGCCCAATCCTCGTCACATGGGCTTCAGAAACCGGTTTCAGTCTCTAAATCAGAAGCCTTTATTCTTCAGAGGGCAGCATTGACATTTTTATATGGTGGAGAACTACAACTCTTAACAATTCCTAATCAAGTTCCTCTCAACTGAAGGACAAGTTACATATTCTGCACTGTATCTTTCTGTGGGCCCTTTCATTCCTACTTTTACCTTTACATTCACTTTCTTTTTGAGTTTATCCCCCAAGCAATGGCCACTGCTGTGTCCTGTAATTTCCAATAGCCATACCACAGCCAATTCCAACAGTTCTGTGACAGTGAAAGCAGACCTAACTTAACTATTACTTTGTACATCTGAAAAATAACAGAGTCAAAAATATGATGTTCTGAAGACAAATCTCCAGGTAATTTTTTCCTCCTAGGGAGGTTCTACAGAACTGGCATAAAGCTAAAAGTTCTTTAGTTTCTCTTCCATTATCAAATACCCTGGCAAGCAAGGAAAAGTATATATGCAAGCAGTCCCAACACGTATCTAAGCAGTAGAAGGTGCCGCTCCAACTTTTCTGTTCGTTCCTGCATATACACCTTCTTTCTTATTTTCCTTGAGCATCAGCAGCTATACTTCTTTTACCCCATCTTCATAATCTTCTTGAAATAACCTCATAACTTCATGGTTATCTCAAAACCTGACCCACGATTTCCAGCACAAGGATGCTATTGTGTGCAAAATGAGCTACCAGAGGCTCCATCATGCAGGTGCAGCTGGCTGCCAATGTTTTGTGAATTGACAGACTACAGCTGTGGAAAGATGATTCATACAGCACTTAAAAATGGGATTTTTATCATACACTGTAATCTTACACCATGAACATATTCAGCATTGGAGACCAAACCCATCCAAAGATGCTGGTTGGGCCACAGGACACACGAAACCCAGCCACAATGGACCCTTGCAAAAGGAACTTTGAAACTGGTAGTGCAGACATTCCTACCAGTCTCCATATGCTGAATGGAATTAATTCTTCATTTTATTTTACAGCCACAGACTGTATTTTTAACAACAGAGAACACAGTCTTTGCAATGGACCTATTTGCTTTTCAAGAAAAACAACAAACAAGTTTTGCAAGCTAAACAATTTCTGTGGTCTCCAAATGTGCACTGTTTTGGTTTTGGCTGGTTCCCTCTTAGACAGATATCTTGCACACCTTTCACACAGCTCATTGGTGCCCTTCTTGTTCTAGAGAACAATGTTCTAGAAATCCAACAGCAACCAACCTCCTTATTGGTTTGTGAACCAATCAGTTCCAGTCCTTTTTATAAGCACCTTATAAATCTACCCTAAACAGCATCTTCATCTACTTACAGTTATTCTTGATTGAAGCAGTCTCCTTGAGTAGAATAAAGAAAATCAGAACCTATGAGTCTGGTCCCAGATGGAAAAGCCTTGAAAACTGTCAGTAATTGAATGAAACCTAAGTTATCAAAGCAAATAAAGCTTACTGGCTAAACTCTAATTATGCTTAAATGCAGTAATTACTGTAACGCACAGATACCTGTACTCCACATAGAACTGCAAAACACAGAAGGTCAGGAGATGAGATAAGTTGTAAACTGCTATTAAGAAAGCATTCGCTTTCCAGCAAAGCAAAAAACAATGCCAGGTAAACAGAACACACCGGGCTTCTGGAAAGGCTATTAAAAGGAATAAAGGAGTTCCAGGAGGAGATGTGCATACTGATTTTGTTATTTTCCCCTCCAGGGGAGATAGTACATATCTTGTACTCATCTATCAGTAAAGTAGTAACAGCCTAGAAATTCCTTTTATCACATCTGTGCACCCCTTGCTCTGCATAGGAGCCATAACATGTAAATCACAGGGAACAGTAAGAGCAGTACACAGCAGTAAAACCCTTGAGACAGCACACTTTGGTACATATCAGCCAGTGCCTGGAAATGCAAGGCAGCAGGGCCAGCAGTTTCACAGCAATAATAATCAAGGTGCCTGTTCCCTGGAAGTTTGCCAGAGAAGCTAAACTAATCTGACAGTGTCTGAATATTATTCAGACCCAAAAGGTGTAAGAGATTGTGGGATTCAAACTTGGGTTTAACTTAGAAACTTGATGACCATTCAAAGGCTATCTCAGCCAGTGGTGACGACCAGCGATCACAACAATAAAATTAAAGGTGAACAACCCCAAAGGACGTATCTGTCTTCAGCTGCAGCACTGGGTCTCCTTGAAGTAGCAGAAAGACTTTCTAGCTCAATAATCCACTTCCCTTCTGCCTCCATTTCAGACTGAAACTGTCAGTAAAGGAAACTACTTAGTCATATAGTGCCTTTAAATGTTTGTCCTAGATAATTTCTTTCCTAGCATGAACTCAGATAGAAAAGATATTATCTTCAGTTATTTAACATCAGTGGTTCAAGAGACAGGCATTATTTAATGCTCATGGCTAGAGACAGAGGCATGCTGAGTCTAAAGTCCCTCTCAACAATCTTCCACACACAATCACCACAAACATAATTTATAAACAAACTGGGCCAGTCAATTACATAGAGAGTGGCCAGGAGAGAAAGAGGTGGAGTCATCTATGTCCTTGGAAGCAGTAATTTTAGAACAGATGACCATTTTGACAGCTCATAGACCACAAAATTTATCAATTTCTCTGCTGGATGTCCCCTGTCTCCCTACATTTGAAGTTAGAGTTTTCATGATCACTTTCTATGGACGGGGGAAAATCAGAACTATTTGATTCATGTGACACAGAAAAAGAGCTGCAACATGTAGTTACTGTAAGCACCAGCCTTATAGTTGCACATCTCTGATTAGTACAATAAGAGAAGAGCACATTTTAGATCACTTGAAGAGATATGAACCTGTCGCTGTGAGCGACACTGACGGCAAGGAATGTCACGAGTAAGTTCAGAAGGGAAAGCAGTTTTGACTCTTTATTAATTAATTAACTAATCTTTTTATAACATGGTTCGCAAAGAGTGTGTTGAATGGCATAAGACAATTGGGTGCTCGGCCATCCACCCCCTGAGGGGATTGGTCAAGCTCCAAGACACTTGCTCCAAAATATCAGAAAGCTAGAACCATAACAATCTTGCATAACAAACCCAGGTGCAAGATAAAGAATTAGTTTACAAGAACTCATAGCAGTGTTTTTCATAGCTTCTGTGAGAACTGCAAAGTTCTCACAGAATGCTGCAGAAAAGCTGAAAGATTTCTCTACCAAAGCTTTTCAGCATCCACATGAACCCACCTCTTACCCTATACAAAAACATTTGAAGTCAAAAAACCCAGTAGCATGTTCAAGTACATTTTTAAATTACAAGGAAGTTTTATCATATAAAACCTGCACAAAATTGACCTCAGTACTTAAAGGCTGGCATGACTAACAGCTACCCACTGAAAAATTTGCAACTCTTTCACCCTGCAGAATAGCTACTAAAGCATATTTTATTAGTTTTGGACAACCACCGTGCTGTACCTGTCCAAAGCAGGAAGTGCAGGAGGTCACTACTGCAAGCACAAAAGAGAGTAAGCACCTTCATGGCTGCATGCACTACCCTGAAACAACACTTTCAGCACAGTCTCTTACGTTCCAAGTTTTCTTACAAATCATAAGTCCAGATCAACATCAAATCAGTGCATAATACTTTGCAGCTTTCATTAGTACTGCATATAATTCTAGATATTTTGGTGAAGTGTTAAAATACAAGCTTTTTAATACTGCAATCTCCTAAACCTCTGAAACAAAGTCAATAAAATTGACTGCCCAATTTCACTAGTTTAGCTATGTCAAAAAGAAAAACACCAGAACTAGCATCTTCAAGTCCTCAGAGACCCTGCCAAATACATTCTAAACTCCCATTCTCTTCCTTTGAAAAGATGCAATATTTTTAGTTTACATCATTTTGCATTAAGAGCGTCTTTAATCTTTGCAACACACAACACAGGAAACAGCCTTCAAAAGGAAAGCTGCAAAACTAGTCCATAATTTTGTCTTCAAAAATGATATTCTTTTTAAGCAAAGAGATATTGCTAATTCCTCATACTGTCTCTTTATTAGGTCATAAAATATAAATAACACATTGTGCTCCCCCCATTAAAACTCTCCATTCTATCCCTGATCCCTGCACATTGAAACAAAACACTAGGTTTTCTGCCTTGGACTTAGGAAACGAGAGTACAAGGCAGAGTCAGCAAAAAGAATTAATACAGGGCAGGAGTTTCAAATAGGCAGAAATATGAATATATCTAAGTAAAAATTTCAAAAATCTGTACTTAAATCTATATTGAAGTTTTACCTTGAAAATCATTAACAGCTGATCAGCAGGGAAGAAAACTCCTGGGACTGCATTCCAAATAAGGTTTCAGAGATCTGCAAAGGCAACCTTAATATAAAGGGAGAAAACAGTAGAAAGCAGTAGAAAAAATTATCTTACAAAAGAATCTTCTCTTTAGGTTTGGGTTTTTCTTTATTCCTCACTGAAGTAAGACAGGCAAGACCTGTATACCAAGTATCAGTAAGTACTGGGCTATCTACAAAAGGTATCTCTTGACAATACAAAGTTATTCATGCCTTTCTATATGAAGTTAAAGATGCTTATCAGCTGGCTGCATGCAGTCAAGCTAACTGATTACAACCAGGGAAAATTTCAGTTTCTTTCTAGCTGCTCAACCCCCTCACTTTGTCTTCTGGCTGTCTTATTTCCTTCCAGCAAGGTCAGAGCTAGGGCTGATCAAATAATGTTTGTAGTTTTCACTTATACTTTGGTAGGCTGCAAGTACCATAGCAATCTATGTGAACAGATTATCATCCTTAACTAGTTCTAATGTTTCTTCCTACAATTTATCAGCCATTGTGCCTTTCAAGAACAATTAGAATCAAAAAATGACAGGCCTGCAATATCCAGCAAGTTAATAAGTCATGCCATTTCCTAGGACACCCTTTACTGAGCATTGAAAACAATTTTGAAATTTTTTTTGTTTGCATAGAGGAAAGGTAACAGAAACATTAAATAATTATCCATTTTCTCATGGTTATTTCAGTTGTATTTTATGCTGAATCACACACACCATATTGTAATACCTTTATCCTCTGTAAGTTTTCAGTTCAGTCACCCTTACCTCACTATGCCCTGAAAAATAACATAGGAGCTCCAGTTGATACTGCAATCCCTAACCAGCTCCAGACTTCTTCCAAGGGATGCATGACCTTGCAATGGCATAATTATGCACCACATAAACCAACCAGCACCCTCATCCTCTATCACTGCTGTTCACAAGTCCCTTTTTAAAAGTCTTAAATCAAACAAGACCTTAAAAGCGAAGTATCTCCTGAAAAAAAAGGCTCTAAGAGGTGAGCTATTCTATTTGGAGACAGATAATGAAAAATTAAATGCTGGCTTGGCTTGAAGGTATTCCCTTCAGCTGAAAAAAATAGCAACCATGCAGAACAGCTCTGTCTTCCCTTCCGCTGACAGATTCCCCAGTCAAGCAAATTCCTAAATGATTCATGTAGTTTCCCAGCATTCATTCCCAGATCGCATTCAGACATGATCTTTCTGGGGGAGGGGGAAAAAAATCTTGCCTTTTGTTTCCTCTAAAAGGGATAATACTAATAAGCACTTACCGCCAACAGGTATCACCTGACACACCCACTGAATGATATACTTCCAGCTACTGACACTGATCCAGCTGAAAACCTGCCCTGTCAGAAGGAAGTCATTTGTCTGCTGTGGGACTTGTCCCATGGGGTATTAGTGCACCACGCTAGGCAGAGATTGAGCAAGAATCCACTGCTTTGCTCAGCACAGCCACCTCACCGTGACACCAAGTGCTCGAAGTGCAACTTCCCTCGGGCTGCGCCTGAGCAGCCGCTGACCCAACACAGGTACAGACTCCTGGGAAAGGGAGCCCTCCTTCCCCACAGCAGCAGCAGTGCTGATGGAGCTACACAGACAGGTCAAGGAACTGACCTCGATGAAAACCTAACCAAGCTGTTCCCTGATCTACCCAGCTGCAGAAATGCCAGTGCCAGCCCAACACGGAGGACAAAAGTGTGCCCCACAGGCAATCCTTCTGCAGAGGACCCCAGACGTGTCAGCTTAGGATGATGGTGCAACTGCAGCCTTAGGACAACAATTGCCATATGAAGGACCTCAAACATAGCCCTTGCTCAAGAAGATTCCTGGCAAATCCAAATTAATCCATGACCTTTACTCAAATTTCCAAGTATACCTTCAAGCAACACTGCGTAAATTCCCCCTTCTCCAGTGACTGCTCAGCCACAGCCACACTGCAGCACTGGCTATAACTTTCTCTTGGGCCAGCAAGAAACTGGGTATGGAAGTTACCTTCCATAACACTTGAAAACAAATACCAAAGGTTAAGTCAGTCTTTCAAAACCTTATTCAAAAGTGACTGCACCAACTAACGTTTCAAGACATCAGCTACATGCAAACAACTGTGAAGACAAGTTCAGCCACTATTGTGACCCCATGGGTTCAGAGCAGGTAGACCCCAACTAAATATTAGCATTTCAGTCACTACTTACTTACAAATTTATTTACACAGCAGATTCCTTTCTCTAGTCTCCAGGAATGAAAATACACAAACTGTAACCTGCCATTTCAAAGAAAACAAAACAAAACAAAACAAAAATCCCAAGTAAATGAGTGTTGCATAGCTGAGTTCACCAGGAGCTCCTATACACAGCCTGGGGGAGGTGGCTTGCTGGGAACACTGCTCCCATAAAGAAAGGAACAAAGGTAGGACGCAGTAACCGGTTTCAAAAGATATTGCACTATATCGCTCCAGTCTGCAAGATACAGTATCTGAGTGGCAATAACTGGAATTTTTGCCTCTAGAAGATTTATTTCCTCTCTCTTCCAGTATCTATAAATGTGCAAAAGATAGAAGCAAACTTAAAATACAAAAATGCTGTAGCATCAGTTTCAGTGGTCATTTCTACTATAACAGACAAATTACCGTATTAAGACTGCAGCTTGTATTATCTAAGATACAGGATTTTATCTTAAGTTTGCAGTCCCCAACACCTTTGAATTTCTTAACCATTTTGGTTTGCATCATATCCTAGAACTAAAAAGTTTTGTCTGTCTTAACACCTACACATATATATATACATATATATAAAAGAAATACCACATTGCTGAAAAAACAGTTTCTCTCTACTTCTCCCCTTCCCCTAAACTTATGATATCTGAGGAATATCTAAACTATAAGTATTAAAAATATTTTAACAGCATATTTGAGAGATTTGGAGTTCATTTGGGCTCCAAAACATTCTAGCTAAAAGATGACTGAATCGAGTCACCCACAAAATAAAATACAACGTAATATCTTTTGAGATAAAAGAGATCAAGTACGTGGAACAAAATCTCTTTTGTAAGTTCCAGACAGTTCTGGAATTCACCATAATTTTTCTCTCGGTAATAACAGGAAGGAGGAACTCCTCCTGCTCTCTTTAATAACGCTAATTCTGCTTTGGTTGTCCTTTCTCCATACAACTGTCATGAAAATAACAGAAGTGCTTTTCCTCCAGAACTATCACAGAAACTAACTCACCTGTGAAGACGCAGCAGACGCTTTGATTTTAGTATTCCATATTTAGGGGGAGACCTAAATACAGAATGTGCTGGGGTAGAGTTAATTTCTTTCCCAGTGGCTGCTATGGGGCCGTGTTTTGGATTTGTGCTGAACACAGGGCTGATAATACAGAGATGTTTTTGTTATTGCTGAGCAGGGCTTACACAGAACCAAGGCCTTTCCTGCTTTTCCTGCTGCCACACTGGTGAGGAAGCTGAGGGTGCCTGGGAGGGTGGGAGGAGACACAGCCTGGACAGGTGACTGCAGCTGACCAAGGGGATATTCCAGACCATGTGACACCATGCTCAGGATATAAAGTGAAGGGAAAGAAGGATGAAAGGGGGCACATNGGTGTGTGTGGCTTTTGCTTTCCCTATTAATCTGTCTTTATCTCAACTCACGAGTTTTCTAGCTTTTACCCTTCTGATTCTCTCCCTGATCCCACGGGTGGGGGAGGGAGAGAGTGGGTACCTGGGGCTTGGTGGCTGCCTGGAGTTAAACCATGACACCATGAGCTCTCCTGCTCCTCCACCTTCCATGGGAAGGAGATTACCAAGTTTCCCTCATTTAACTCTAAACTGACAGCAAGAAAGCATGGAAAAGTAAGGGAGTCAATATTTGATG
>VZTI01003970.1:0-10335 GCA_013397865.1 Struthidea cinerea | reverse complement strand
GGGGGAATCATTATATGATGTACATTCCCAACTTAAATATACTTCTCCTGAAAGTTCACAAATATCTGGTTGCCTACATTTCTAATTAAAAAGAGTATCACTGTTAAGAACATATTTGTTAAACAAGTAAATCTGGGAAATGGTGACTTGGTACTGTTATGTTAAGAATGAATAATAAATAATTTTAACTGTGTCTCAATAATAATGATTCAGTTTCTATGTGCAACAAAAGTCTTGGTTGCACAGAAATTATTATTTCATCTGGGGAAGGGAATATTCAGGAATAGATGCAAAATAGATACAGTGAAAAATAGCAACAAAGCTCATGGAACATGCAGACTACTAAGAATGTTTCTGCTTTATACGACAGCAGTAACAAGTCATTCATTGGCCATTTGCCTTAAATTAAACAATAGCAGACAACCTCAATTAGCAGATAAGAATAGAGTTTATGTAGTTTAAAGGATAAATAAGATGCATCAAGCATAGTTACAAACTTCACAATTTTTTTTTAAACCAAGCTGCTGCTAAGTCTCTAAATTGGCCCAAAGTTAAAAACAGTTTAGAAGAAACTAAGAAGTGATACTTTTGAACCACAACTTGAATCCCCGGCCAAAGGACAATCCAGAAGATGATCAAATTCTCCCCAAATACCTGTTTCAATTAAGATTAGGACAGCTCAAACTGCATATGTGTACATACTGAAGCTCTCATCCGTGGCTCATTCCAGAGTGAACTATGTGTCTGCTGGTTTTGTGGCTGCAGAATTCCTTGCTATTACAACCTGTAAGCAACACAGACACCACCTGTTGGGAGTCAAAACCTAGTGACACCTTTCCATGCAGACAGGCAATTTGGGAAGTGTAACACTTTGCTCAAGTAAACCTAAATTTCCTATTCATGCACAACCATCACTACACTACCTGTTTTCACCAATATGCAGCTTTTCACTAGCTGGAAATAGTGAGGAAATACAAATAATCCTGAAAAAGAAGTTATATCTTACTAAGTTATTAATTAGGCAATAGAGCCAAACATTTAACTGGATTTCTGCATACAGTTATCGACTCTGTATTGCACCCTACTCTCTTCAACTAAAAGGGTCATGGGCAGATGATTTTATAAATATTTTTTTAAAGAAGCTTAGTCTAAGAAGTTGGAACTGATAAGTAGCCCAGCTACATAAAACACACTAAAAGTGCATGCTTTGCAGATTAAACCCCCATGCCAAGAAAAAAACTCACAACAATAACTTAATAAATATAAGGCTACCACAGTTATACACTAAATACAAAATTCAAGAGTTGGTTTCATAAGATTCATGCTCGTCAGGTACAGACTTATTTTGGTAAAAAGGCCATGACTGCAGAGGTGTGATGCTATTATTACAAAACAGGTATGTCTGAATTAAGTGAATGGCTTTATATTAAACATGAAACATAACCATGATTTTTACTAGAGGCAGTCCAGGGCTGAATGTTTCTGTGATGAAAACTGAAGGAGCACAGTAGTACAAGGCAAGTCCCTTGACAGAGTAACTGAGCTTGCCTCAGGATGCGAATGGTTGGCAACAGCCTCTTTTTCATCCGTAGTAAAATTGCATCCGATTGCCCAGCCTGGAAAAGCTGCTCAACATCTAGCTGAGGGATTATCACCTACATTTTAATCAGACCTACATGCTTTGAAGGATTCTCAGCTTCTAAAAGACCCTCTGGGCAAGAATTAACGGGGAAACCAGCCCAAAGCAGAGAAAGAGAGCTTAGAAGGGGACCAACAAATCCAAGGCACCAAAAGATCTGACTGTAAAAAGGCTGAAAAGAAGAATATCCCTCAGAACTTCAGCTTGCAAAGCTCTGCAGTGTTGGTAGCAAACAGGCTGTTCCTTAGTCGCACTTGTGTTCTTTGCTTTCCTGTCATCTCATCACAGCGGTAAAGCAGAGCACCTACAACCTGGCCAGAGCTTGGAGTAAGCTTCTCTCACCAGTCTGGGTATCACTAAGTCTCTGATGTGTTTGCAGTAGGCAAAAATGGAGCAGTAAGATCTCACAGCCCCTGGAGAGGTGCTTCACACAGTAAGCACAGTCTGAGGAAGATCCCCTCCAAGTAAAACAGTGGCTGGACTAAACTCCATCCCGGTCAGCACTGGAGCAATTATCAACGTTACTAATGACATAGAGCCAGATATTGAAGAAGAATATACCCATACAGAGTGACTATATAATAGTACAATTAATTCAGCACAAAAATAAATTTGAATAATACCATCATGATCTATCTCCTCCTCCTCACTGCATCATTCCATTACAATGTCATTGCACCGCTGCAGACATGCAGTTATTTTGATCTTAACTACATTTGCATACATTAAAAGATGTGAATCTCTTAAGATCTAAATCTTTCAGAATGAGTGCTTTCTTTTGTATTGAATAATCAGGAATATTATCTAACTTATGAAATTAAAGTGTTTCTTAAGAAAGCATTTTCTAAAGAATGCAGTTCCAGGTCATACTTTTCAAAGTCTGCTTCAAGACTGCAGACTTCATGGAAAGAGCCACCGGAGAGTCAATTGGAATAGGATACCAGAAAAAGAAGGAAAGTTTGGGGACAGAAAGGAAAGAACCAAATATAGCAACACACTTTAAAGGTGAGGGACAGACATATCTGTAACAAATAACAACTGAGTATGGCCTGGGAAGTGTCATTAGAGTTGGCAGGAACACATAGGAGAGAACACATGAGAAGGATTGTTGAAAGAGCCCGCTGTGGGAGCTACTGGTAGGCCTGGAAGAGAAAAAAGAGGTAAAAAGGCAGCACACTAAAACCTCAGGGTCCAGGTCAGAAGGGAGTCAGTTTTTAAGACTCATGCACAGCTTCTTCTGCCTCTCTAAACAAGCCCAGCTAAGGTGGCTGGCTCTGGGGACCCACAGCTCTTCTGCAGCTGGTAGAGGGGCACACTTTCTGCAACTGGTGAGTTACAGCCTTAAAACTCTTATCCCAAGTAGAACATCATTGGCTTCAGGACTTTTTCCCCCTCCTGTTCTTGAATTTTCAGATGTTAGCCTAAACAACTGTACCCATCTTACTTCAAGGCAGAAAAACAACTTGTGCAGCAGTTTAGACAAAAAAGTTTAAGAAACTTAAATTCTCCTGGTAAGTAGCTCTTGCATTCTTCTGAAAACTTCTTTAAATTTTCAGACTGCAAGCACACACATGTGCCCACAAACAGTATGTTATAAAAGCATTCCACTCATTTTATCCAGTGTAGGTTGTTGTGGTTACCCACCCCCTCCTCAATTCACTGTGGCATATTAGCACCTTACAAGGGAGACAAAAAGAATTCACAAATTACTCAAAAACTGATTTCTTGATTTCCTTAAGGCAGTTGGGCAATTAGGAATATGTTGGTTGAAAGATACAACCAGAGAAACTTGGCACTGTGCAGTTTCTCAAACTTACCTGTCTCCTTCCTTTCCCAGCGTTTTTAAAATAAAAATTTTAAATAATTTTTTTAAATAAAAAATTTTTAAACTAATAAAATTTTAAAATAAATAAATCAAAGGAAGACTGACATTCTGCATTTTGTTTGAAATGCCACTAAGCTGGCACTTTCCTTGATCATTCACAGCAGATAAGGCTGAAGTTTTAACTTCTGCCCAACATTTCTCTTTTGTTTTAAAACACTATTTCCCCACCTCCCAGCAGACCCACACAACTTCTTTATTTAGCTGCTTATTGTGGATGCTGAAGGCTTGGTTGTGGGGAGATTTTCCAGCTTTCTGCCAAAATCCATGTGAAAGTCCTTGCTTTCACACGGATGCTGGCTGAAAACAGTTAGAGGTTTTTGTAAACCAACCCCTTTATCTTGCAGGTGCAGGTTGTTATGCAGAATTGTTGTGATACTGACTGAAGAAATATTTTGAAATGGGTGTTGTAGGGTTTAACCAATCACTCTAGAGGTGGATGGTCAAGGACCAATAACCTTATGCCATTGAAGCAAACTAAGATACATAAACGAGTCTGTAAATTAATAAATAATTCCATCTCTTCCTGGATCGAGCCTGTGTCATTTCTTGCCATCCCTGGTACAACAGCAACAGCTTATTGTTTATTTTCTTCCTCAAATCCAACTTTGCTATATTTAATTAGTCTATGGATGGATCATCTGATTTCTCCTGCTCTACCAAAATAAGAAGATTCAACCTTTATTTTGCTCTAGCAATAGAGTCTAACATTCATTTAAGAATCACTCTGTAGGGAGATGCATAGACAACTCCCTTGCCATTAGCACAAGTGTCAAGACCAGTCACGTCAGACTCTTTCTGCAGGTGGATGGAAGAGTGTGAAGTCTAAAAGGGTAGTAGGTGAAGGAGGGGAATTGTTGTCACCTTGTTTTTCTGTGCTGCTGCTTTTGAAATGTGTGAGAATGAAAGACTGTTCCTATGATTACTTTTCAAGAACAAAAAAATTACCAAGGGTCAGAAACCAGTCAGCTACAGAATTGTCTGTTTTAAAGACAGGAAGTCCTTTAAACTTCGCATTCAGTACTTTCTCTTGACGTGGAAATGAAAGGCTTGGAGCACCTTTTTTTGTGTGTTGCAGCGACATTTCAACTTAATTGGATTTAATTCTCAAAAGAAACTGTTAACAAAAAGTTACTCCTTGCAAAGGCTGGACTATGCCAACAAAGAAGAAGACAAACTGACTTGAACCAAACACCAAATTGAACCCAGAAATCACATGCTGGACACACAGGATTAGTCCAACCTCACTAGAAAACACCAAACAGAAAGAGCCCTCTGAGTCATCAGACCTACTACAACATGCAACATCAAAACCTAATACTTGCCACAACATATTATTTAGGTCAAGCCTAAAAGTAGCTAGATAGCTTTGTCTCTATATCCCCAGAGGAATGTTTTTACAGAAGCTGACTGGTTTAATGGCAAGAACCTTCTGGAATTTTCAAAGTAAATGCCTTAATATCTAAATTATCCACATTATTATGCCAACACTGACCTTTATCTTACATGTATGTTCTCTTTTTTTCCCTTACTGGAAGTGTTAAAGGAAGTGGAGTTTTGGGGTTGTTTTTATTTCTTACTTCATCCCCTGCAGGAAATGCATTCCAGTCCTCATAATCCTTCCCTGGACCCATCTCTCAGGAAAACATATAAGACCAAAGCCATATAAATCCTCAAGATATACAAATCTGAGTTGAAACTACATTACTCAAAACCAGTCTCACCTGGTTTTGGTGCCATTATTTATTTTCAAATTTTAAAAACTGTTATACCTTTAAACCACACTATCTTGGCCTTACCTACCATTATCAGCAGCACTTGCTCTCCAGTTGATATTCACCAAGATGGTTTCTCTTGTGATGTGCCCAGTAATTTTTATCTTTACTCCATTACAATTACCTGTTTCCAGATTCAGCACCGCAGAAATCTACCAAGCCCCTGGAATTCTTAGTACCTTTCACTGAACTGACATCAATCCATGTGGTTTCTGTTTCACTAGCATTTCCTCTAAGTTTTCACAGCAACACTCTAATAACATTACAGTATCACGTACTATAGTGCCACTCGATAACTTCTATTTCTAGGTTTCGGTTGTATCCTTCAATATTCATGGTCTGCTATGACTGCTATGCTATTACCTTATGGCTGTGATACCCAGTCTAACATTTTGCAATTCAAATTATTCCATTTTATACCCCAAGCTCTTGGTATTTGCACAAAACTGTTTCAGCTTTGCTTGCACTTCAGCTAATGTAACCTTAACTGCACTGAAAGCTGGCGTAGTCATAACTGGCAGTTACATACCTGACTACTATTCTCAGAGACATTTATTGCACTTAACTTTTATTCTAATAATTGTCTATTGTTCTGTATAGTTACATCACTTTATCTGCTATGCTATCCTTGGTTTTCTACCTCTTTTCATGCATACTTCAAAGAAAAAAATAAGCATTATGCAAATCTATCGCATTTCTCAATTTCAAGTTCTTCTTCAGCAACAGAATAAATTCTCAATGCCAGCAAGTCATTTCTCTGGAGATTGCAGTTTGTTCTCCTCTTTTCAAAGACTCCTCTTCCAGTAAATGCATTTTAAATGGTCAAAATTTTCAAATCCTCTCTGTAGGAAAAGGTCTCGAGTGATGCATCTCTGTTATCCTGCTACATCTTTGTTTCAAGGCCTGGGAGAGCTCCGTTCAATGCCAAGTAAGACTGCACAGAGCCATGCAGCTTCTTCAACCCCACTGCACTCTTCCAAAAGAAACCTTCAAAATCGCTGCTGTCTGCAGAGTCACAAACATACACCTGCAATTACTCTCCATTAGCCAGATTTCTCTTCAGCCTTGTTTTTTAGAGCCTCAAGCTTCCACTGGGATATTGAATAGCTAGGTTATATTGATTTACCATTTCGTCTAGCACATCTGCAAACTTAGAATTTTGCATATGCTCATCTCTACATTCCACCACTATGCCAAAATCTTATGTGACCTCCAGCCTGTAAGCCTTTGGTCTCTCCATGACAAAGCAATAAAATAAACAAAATAATTTAGCAGGCTTGGAAAAGAGGTTCATTGCAATTTAACATTTCTTTTACCTTCCCCCACTCCCAAAGTAAAATGGGGTATGGCCTTCACCACCATGGGCTACATGGAGCTCCTTAGAACTCATTTTCTAACTGTTAGTAACAGGGGTGGGGGATCTTACAGAAAAATACAGGGGTAATTTCTGAATATTCTCTCTTTTTAAAGAAGTCCGTAGTCATACTCCTCTAGATATCAAAAATCCAAGTATCCAACTAGAAACTTAAGGCAGTAAACATTCAAAGCCACAGAAGATGATGTGACACTTGTTCTCTCCTCACAGCAAAGCAATGCAGTCTTAGCTGACAGAACTTCAGGATACTACCGTAGTAAGAAAGCTCTGAATCTCAAATTGTGGCTTGTCACTTTTCTTAAGCAATAAAGAAATTCATGACAAAGTGTGAAAGCAGCAGCCACAAATCAGTATTTCCATTCTCTTCAATTGTAAAATGAAGTCAGAATTTAGAATAAGAAACAATAGATAGCACTACCCCTGTCACTAGGAGATACTGATAGAAAAACAAGCTCTGCTTTCTAAAAGAGAATGTGAAATGAAAAAAACCACATGCAGAATAGAAGCAACAGAGACGAAAAGTTGCAGTTTCTCATGGCATAGAACAGAAAAAGTTAAATAGCAACTCTCTTCTGGATCCTTAAGACAGGTTTCTAAATAGTCCAGGTAACACTTAAAATTCCTTTGTGATTAAATTATTTACGAGAGGCTAGACTTAAAGTTCAGAAGGTTATGATGGAACACTAATTCTATTTGGCATAATTATGAAATATGTACGTCCTTCTATGATAAGAACAGCAAATCTTTTTAGCACATATTTCCTGAAGGTGTTTGGTCTTCATGTTTTCACTGTTAAGCACAAATGTTCAAATGTTGTTCGCACATACCTGAAGTAAATACAAATATTATTACTCATTTTACATGCTCTCTCAATATCAGTAACATAGCTTGTAATAACATTAGAAGTGACTTTTAAAGAAAAACAGCATCTGTCTCTTTTCCAGTGAGCTCCTTCTTCTATTCATCATGGAAAAGAGATGGAGGAGTAGCTGGTATACTTTGCTTCTTTCTACTACTATATGATGTTAACAAATGCGGGGAGGGCAAGTAAAGCAGCAGTTGCACGCAACCATAAAAGTACAAGTTTGTTTTTATCAGCACTTGGCTTTCTCTATAGAGAAGATGCAAACAGGAACATTATCAAAACACTACATGAATTCAAAATCAAATGTATTTTTGTACCGAATCCAAAGTTTATGGACACAATTACTCTAGCATTACACCAGATTAAGCCCCATTTTTTCATCAGAAAGCTTAATATATGCAGATACCGTTCTTAAAAAGCTTTGAGCTGGGCTGTTGGAGATACTGAGCCTGTTCTCTCAGTTGAGACCATATCACAGAAGACCCTAACCCCAAAGTTACAAGTGCACCATGGCCATGGTGGGCTTTGATCTGGGCTTCCAGAGCTGCTACATCGCCGTGGCACGGGCCAGCGGCATCGAGACCGTCACCAACGAGTTCAGCAACCAGTGCACACTGTCTGTGGTTTCATTTGGATCCAAAACCAGAGCTATTGGTGTCATGGCTAAAAACCAGCAAATAACTCATGCCCACAACACTCTATCTAACTTCAAGAGATTCCATGCATTTAGTGATCCTTTTGTTCAGAAGGAAAAAGAAAAGCTGAGCTATGATTTGGTTCCCATGAAGAACGGTGGAGTTGGAGTAAAGGTCATGTGCAAGGATGAGGAGCACATCTTCAGTATGGAACAGATTTCAGCTATGCTATTGACTAAATTAAAGGAGACTGCAGAGAGTAACCTGAAAAAGCCGGTAACAGACTGTGTTATTTCTGTTCCATCATTTTTCACAGATGCTGAAAGGAGGTCTCTTCTAGATGCAGCTCAGATTGTTGGCCAAAATTGTCATAGATTAATGAATGACATGACAGCAGTAGCTCTGAATTATGGAAGACCTTCCAGCTCCTGAAGAGAAGCCACGGATATTTGTGTTTGTTGATATGGGACATTCTGCATTTCAAGTATCAGCCCGTGCATTCAACAAGAGTAAACTGAAGGTACTTGGCACAACATTTGACCCTTTCCTCAGTGGGAGAAACTTCGATTGAAAGCTGGTAGATTACTTTTGTGCAGAAATAGAATTAAAGTACAAACTAGATCCAAAAACCAAGTTCGGGGTCTTCTTCATCTGTATCAGGAATGCAAGAAACTGAAGAAATTAATGAGTTCAAATAGCACAGACATTCCCCTAAATACTGAGTGTTTCATGAATGATACTGGTGTATCTGGAGAAATGAACAGGTCACAATTTGAAGAATTGTGTGCTGACATGCTGCAAAGGATAGAGATGTCTCTGCTTTCAGTAATGGAACAAACAAAACTGAAAGTGGGAGATGTAAATGCTGTAGAGATTATGGGAGGAGCAACCCTGCTGTCAAAGAGAGGATTGCTAAATTCTTTGGCGAGGATGTCAATACAACACTGAATGCAGATAAAGCCATAGCTAGGGGCTGTGCTCTGCAGTGTGCCATTCTTTCTCCAGCTTTTAAAGTGAGAGAATTCTCTGTGACAGATGCTACACCTTTTCCAATATCTCTGCTGTGGAACACAAAAGCAGAGGACACTGAAGGAGTTCATGAGGTCTTCATCAGAAATCATGCGGCACCTTTCCCTAAGGTACTTACATTCTGTAGGAAAGGTCCATTTGAGGCTAGAAGATTTTTATTCTGATCCTAATGGAGTCCCATATCCTGAGTCAAAAATTGGTATGTATGTTATCCAGAATGTGGCAGCCCAGAAAGATGGAGAGAAGTCTAAAGTCAAAGTCCCTGTCAATACTCATGGCATTTTCAGTGTGTCCACTGCATCTGTGGGAGAACCAGTTAAAAGTGAAGAGCGTGAAGATGTCAGTGTTGAGACTGAAGTGGCATCTCAGGACCAGAGGCCTATTGAAAACTCAAGTGATAGAAATGAGAAGAAAGGTGATCAGCCCCCAGAAGCTAAAAAACCCAAGATAAAAGTCAAAAATGGGGAACTACCCATTGAAGCTGACTCAGTTTAGCAGTTAGGAAAAGATTTCTACATTATATTGAAACAGAGGGAAAGATGATTATGTAAGATAAACTGGAGAAAAAAAGAAATTGTGCTAAGAATGCAATATGAGTTCAGGGACCAGTCATCTGGACCACATGAAAAGTTTGTGAAAAGGATCTGCAGGGATTCTCTGCCCTCCTAGCAGAGACAGGAGGCTAGCTGTATGAAGAGGGCGAGGATGAAGCAAAGCAGGTGTATGTAGAAAAATTAGAGGATTTAAAGAAATCAGGTACTCCAACTGAAATGCACTATCAAGAAGCAGAGGAACAACCAAGGCTATTACAAGAATTGGGACACAGGCTCCAGTACTATTCTATAATAGCTGGGGAATTCAGGAATAAAGATGAGAAATACATCTATATCAATGAGATGGAAATGATGAAAGTAAAGAAGTGTGTTAGTGAAGTGGTAGAGTGGATGAATAATGCTGTGAGTGCACAGGCTAAGAGCTTAGAACAGGATCCAGCTGTGCATTCAAGTGAAATTAAGGCAAAGCTTCAGGAGGTAAACAATGTCTGCGAGCCCGTTGTGACACAACCAAAACCAGAAGTTGACTCTACTAAGGAGAAAAACCCATTAAGCGACCAGAGTGATTATAAAACTGAAGA
>VZTI01003967.1:259382-281536 GCA_013397865.1 Struthidea cinerea | reverse complement strand
TTAAGGGTTTAATTCAACTATCTATTTTGTGAGTAGTTCAGATACGCTCCATTTCCTGACTTCACATTTGGAAACTTTGCTTTTTTAAACTGACTGCGCAATGCATGATTGAAAATCTTTATTGGATGCAGCTGTGGGTTTGTTGTTGTTTTTTTTTTTTTTTTTACTTTAAGGTATTGTAACTGTACTTCTGAAAACAGCATTTTAATTTTCAGGGAAGAAAGAGGTTTATATAATTTTTCATTCAAAAAATTGGTATTTCTTGATGTTTTAAGAAAGGCTGACTTTCTTATTTATTGATCAGCATATGTTTCTCAGTATCAAATACCACTATTTCATAAATAGTAATGATCTGAATGTGGTGGTTTTATTTATGAAAATATTCATGACTTCTCTGCAGTTTTAAAATTCAATCAGTTTTAGTGTTTATTAAGGAAGGACTTTAGATGAAGAGAGAAATCATCCATATGTAAGAGCATAGTGAGAACATATGTCAGAAGTAGTGCTAAAGCTGCATTTGAGAAGTCAGAAAGAGCAGGGGTAAAATGATAACTGCCAAAAGTCAAGCTGAGACAGGAAATTTAAACAAATTGTGAAAGATTTTTCAACCATGCAAATAAAAAGAACAAGAAAAAAAATGGAAGCACTGTGAAATGAGGATGGGGATAGAATTAAAGAGGATATAATTTCCCATGTTTAATATTTTTCTTCATTTTCTTTGAAGTCAAATGTGGGGGAAAGAGAATGAATGATAGAGAAGATGGCTAATGGAAAGAAGGGAATGGAAATGTCCACAACTAAGATATGAAAAATAAATTTTGTGGTCTCAGTTCACTCCAGATCTCAAGGACTTTTCACCTTGAAGGCACGGGCATATGAAAAATGGATGTCCAGCACAACGATCTGCTACTGTGGAATGGAGCCATAGTGGGCTTCTATGAACAGAGAACAGTAAAAGTATTGCCAATATTTAGGCATTGACTGAAAAGGAAAAAGCAATCCAAAAAGTTGCAGACCTAACTAAGTGCATTTGTACATATTGTCTTTGTACTCATTTTGAAGGGAAGAATGATAGAGTATATACAGATAAAGGAAAACAGGATCAAATACAACCTAAATATATTAAAGGACAAATAAATTTGTTTATGTTCTTTTTTTTTTTTTTTCCCAATAATATACCTGCATTTTAGGCAAAGGAAATTCAGCAAGAATTGCTCAACCCATAGTAGAGCATTTGACAGATTACTGAACATGAAATTAAGTATTCAGGTGAGAAAGATGAGATTTTTGTAAGAACTGTACAGGGTTAAAGTATCTGTTCTAGTGGGGAGATGACACAGTTTATTAAGGGAAGCATTTAAGCTGGAAGGATGATAGTAGTGTTTTTTAAAGATAGGTTTCTAAACCAATCCTGTTTAGTATTTTCACCAATAAACCTGACACAAAATGAGGAAGGAGCAAATAGGCTGCAGTGATGACACAGCCCAAGGAGGGGCCATCAATGAAATATAGGACTGGAGTGTCATACGCTGAGAATGGAACGACCTTAAGGACAAGAAAAGAAATAGGATGAAAATGAATACTCAGTCCAGGGTAGTGTGTAAGGTTAGACACAATTAGATTCAGTGCAAAACCTTCAGCTGTCAACAGGATTGCCATCAGCTGAGTTCAAACCAGCATGATGAGAGAGAAACAGGGCTGTTTGATCACAGGATGACTACATAGCACAAGCATGAGGGAGCAGAAAAAAAGCTGAAAGCGGGGGCAATTTCAAGATACTGTCAACAGAGAGGAAAAAGATATTCAATTGTGTAAGACTCAGCTGAGGCCTCATCTAGAATATTGTGTGCAGTGCTCTGCAGTAGCTGGGTAAGATTAAATGAACCTTGACCAAGTGGAAGCTACCTGAATAATATGGGGAATGGAAATCTATAAGTATTGACTTGGCTAATCTAATGAAGGATGAGAGGAGATTGATTACCCTACGTAAATACAGTACTACATAAGAGGGGGAGAAGAAGCATGTATAAATCATGTGTAATTGCATTAGGGTTAAAAGTGAAGAGGAGTTATCTAACCATCAGAGCACCAAGTCCTTAAACAGTCTTTCAATCGGAATGGCAGATGTAAAGTATCCACCTGGTCTCCAGATAGGTCTCAGGTGGCTTGTGGAAAGCTTTTATGTTGTGATGCTAGTACAGAGAGAGATTGGAGTCCAAAACCCAGGACACTGTGCCTCCACATCGGTCCACAACCCCAATGACACCTACCAGTTGAGCCCTCTGTACCAAGATGGACGATTCTGATTGTGCAGGGAGGACCTGGTGGGTTCTGGGTTTGTCCTGCAGCAACCAGAGTTCCTGTAAGCAGTTATCTTTGTTGGCAGAGACAGCACTCTGCAGAACGAGCATTTATGCACCAGCATTTGTGTTTTTGAAAGTCATTTTTGACTGCATCTTTGTCCACAATTGCCCTCCATTTCTCCTCTTCCTTCATTTTGCCTGTTTTGCCACCTACATTGGTTCATTTTACTCCCAGTCTCCACAAATGGTTTCTTTTCTCTAGGGCTTCCAACTACCTTTGCAACATTGCAAGTGAATAATAGTAAATATGGCCCATTGCTACTGAGCAGAATAGTCCTATGTAAAAGCATTGGCATCCTTTCCTTTTAAAATAAGTAAGAGTTTATGTTATATATATTTTAGACCTAGGTTACACCAGCAGCTTAAAAAAGATGATCCCATGGAGGAAACATCCATGCTTATCGAGACATTGAGGAGAAGCAGTGCAGAGGCACATCACAGCCTTGGTTGTCTGAGTCCTTGTCAAGACACCTTTGTCCAACTCTTTTTTTCTGCCAGCAGGTCTCCAATGCACAAAAGGATTTGAAGTAAGAATCATGAAACAGGAAGGTTGTGGCTTTACTGCAGGGCTACCAGCTGGAGGCTTGTGCAGATGAAAGCAAATGAGTCCCTCAAAGACTAGCATTTAAGAGATGCCTTGGAGGTGAAACAAAACATTCACAATAAAATGGTGTGTTACCTACTGTGCTGAATTTTATGAGCTGTGTGTTGAGTACCACCCAAAACCAGATCCAAACGAGGGAACTCAGTGAGGAAATGTTCTCTTGAATCACAATCCTGGCTTGACTAAAATATCTGTTTTCATGATGAGATTTCAGTTTGTGAAGCTTTCAACCACACACTCGTGTTTTCACTTCACTCAAGGAAAGTAGATTGAGTTTGGATCAATAGATGAAAATTTATGTCTCATTTATGTGAACAGTAGGTACATTTGTGGCAACTCACATGAAAATTAACAGTGTGCCTTTTCAAAGGACTCTGAGTTTCCTTTCTTGTTAGCAGTATTTTATATGTCAACAAATCTTCTCAGTGGCATTCAGCACTAAGATAGTCGTAGATTTTAGTGGATTCCTGCCTTCACATTATTTTGAAGTCTTTGTGAATATATTATTAAAATGCCTAGTCAGAAACTCCAGTTAACTGATGTCAACTTAAATGTAGCTGCACACAATTTGCTACCCTAAGTAAAAGCCTTGGAGGTTGATTTTCATCTGTCTCTTGTTGACTTCATTTGAAAGTATGTATTGTGGCTTCTGCTGAAATATGTCCAGAATTGTGTGGACAGGAATACATGTCTGGAAGCTGGGGAAATACAGGCTGTAAAATGAACTGATTTTGCTCTTCCGGAGAGCTTATCCTTAGGGCTGACAGATGCAATGAGAGTCATTGTTGTCGCCGAATACTGTCCACTGAATATTGTCCACTGTTTCCAGTGGGAGCAATAACAATGACACTGCCTGATCAAGCCAGCACCTGCCTGATTCCGAGCTCCTCCTGCACGCAGGTTAACTCTGCATCACGCCATTCAACGTCACCAGAACAGGCCATTTGTGAGCTAAGAAAAGTATCATTTTATTGTGTTCATAAACTTCCATCAAGAGTCTGCTGCAAAACAGCTTGTGTTTGGGGTTGGAATATTTATGGAGCATCTTGCGAACCATTTTCAAATTCTGCCGTTTAACACCTTCTACATGCCATATGTTCTGCTGTATCTTTCTCTTTTTTCTAACTGAGATGTTAAGTCTTGGTATACTAAATCTCACAGTTCTGGGGAAGGTGCGTGGGGGCAAATGATGGTTTTTTTCTTTTGTTTTAATTTACAGTTGGTGAGCTAACATATTTGATGCTACTCTTACTCCCTCCCCCAAAATGAAATGCAGTTTACACTTCAAAGCTGTGCACACATTTGGATAAAGTGCATCTATTTATGGCTAGCCTATTGCATTTTGTGAGGCAAAAGGGAAGGTGTGGCTAGTGCACCTTACTGTGTTCTCCCAAGTAAGCCTCATCCTTGGCTAGCATGGAAGCTGATGGAGTTGGGGGTCCCTGGAAGGATGGTAACTCAAATGCCTTCTAAGCCCTGGTTTTTCCTCTCCTGAAAGCTGTCTTGAAGTGGAGCAGCTTTAGTGGAATCAGAGCTTGTAGGATTGTTGTCAAGAAAGTCATTACTCATCTCTCCTTTAGTGAGGGGTAGGCTGCCTTGAAATACCTTGAATTTTTCACTAAGAACGTCCCTCAGTGCAACTTCCTTCCCAAGCTCAGCTCAACATCTCATCAGACTAGTTTTTCTTGCTGTAACCCTTCTATACACTCCAAGTAAATAATATTGGCCTTGTAGTTGGTTTAAAAAAGCTCAGCTTTTCACAGCTCTACACCTCTGTTTGCATCACAGAGTGCTAATAAACAGGATCTAGTCAAGGGATTGAAAGTAGGAACTGAAGAAGTCAGCAAATTTTTTAAACTGTATTAAAATTCAAGGTTGTCAAATGTTGTGATTTATTTGATGTATTTTTTGGAACATATTTATGACCTTATAAACTTGGAGCTAGTCTAGTAAGTCATTGTGGCCCATATTGTTCCTACACTGTTTAAAACTTTGTAACATCACATTGGAAAGTAAATGATCAAACATAAAAAGACACCATATGGTTTTTGTATTTTAAAAAATGGACTTTAATGAATAACTGAGGACCTAATCAGTGTTGCTCCTCTGCTACACCGGGCAAAAATTTTGACCTCTGGCTGCCAAATGTTTGTCTGGTGGTTTCACTACCAGTCATTTTGTTGTAGGGGCTCAGGGCTTCCAGTGCTCCTGAATTTCCAACTTCTCATGTAGGAAAGTTTGCCAATGTTTCCAGCAGGTCTGTCTGTCTCCAGCCACTCCAAAGTGATAGTTTTATTCTGAATGATTGATAGGAGATGTCCTAGTGCCATATCCAAAGCATAACACTGTAAATCACTGGTTTTCATTTGTAAGGAATAAAATTATATTCACCTTTTGCCACCATTTATCATTCTGAGGCTATGCTTGGTCTGTGTTCTCGGCTAAGCTCTGGCAAATAGGGCATGTATCTTATGAAGATTGTGCACGGCATCCTTTTACACTTGTATATATGTCAGCAGTGGAAACAGGCTTATATTTCCTTCAATGCTCTCTGCATGTTAATGGGCTCCAGCATATGACTGCAGAAGCCTGTTGCTCAGAAGGTTACCAAGTTGAATTTTTTTGCTTTTGCAAGTACAAACCTCATCATGCCTGCATCTGTGACTTCTTCTTTCCTTGGGGATATGAAAAAGTCTGTTTATCTGAAAGTTTTTATTCTGAAAGCTAAAGAATGGAAGAGCAACTGTATTTCTCTTCATTAATTTTTCCTCTGGGAAATAGTTTCCTTGTATTTCCAAAGGTCTTGGTCTAAATCAACTCTCCAGAGATACCTTAGGAGCCAAAACAGGTTATTAGAGATGTCCCTCTGGTTATAGATTTTCTCAAAACCTCTCATTTCATATGTTTTTATTCATTTGAAGTTTTCCACATGTGATAGGGTCTGCAAGCACAATTTCCGTTCAGAGATTACTCTCCACTGAGACAATGCTAAGTTTGAAGGAAATAGTATTAACCCCTTTTCTTTTGACACAAGTGAAGGGGCACAAAACATCCCAGAGGAGCATGTTTTGTAACTCTGGTAAATTAAAGGTGCTTACAGACTGCAGATTTGAAGTTGCCATAGACTGAAATACCATTTTTCTTAGAGGAAACCATCCTACCTCAAGAATGCCCCTGCAGTTTAGTTTTGTGTGGATGCAATACAGAAGAGCTGGAAAATTCTAGACTGGAAAATGAAGAAGTTATCTCAAGCCCTTGTATCAGAAATTATTTTTTTTTTTTTATCAGGATACAGCAAAGTTGAATCTGCAGCTTCCCAGAAATCTTTTCCCTGTATTTGAATATCTTTCCACAATATATAGTCAGAAGCAGCACAGAGATAATTCCTGTTGTCCTGAAATTAGTTAAGAGTATAAACAGTTAAACTTGTGTTTCCTGCACCTAGAAAGAAGTGGGTTTAAGAATGGCAAAGGGCTTTGTGTTTGCTTTTTGCTCCATCGCTACCTCTGTGGATTATTGATGACCTTGAGCTTGCATCCAGAAATAGGAAACACTTCATACAGGAAAATACATAAAACATCAGAAAAAAAATTTCGCCCTGTAGAATCAAAGGTGCAAAACTTGTAGTAAATCCAACATGAACCTCATTAAAATAGTGCAAATTCTTGCCACACTCCACACACACACATATATGTCAGCGCATAGTCCAATATCTACAAGGTGATTTGTCGTGATGTAGATCAACAGATTACATCAACAATGTAGATCTGTCCCCACTCTATTTAATCTTTCGCATTAGACCAGAATATGCATGGTTTTAAAAATAGAAATCAGGCCATGAATTTTTCTTCATAGATTACTGGTATGAATAAATGGGAAAGGGACCTTCAGACAAAACTAAAAGGCCATATGGAAGCAAAGCCTTGAAGAAGTCTACCTTTTGCATAAGAGGGTTGTAGCTACAATTTTTTATTAGCTTTTATTTTTCAGTGTACTTATTTCTGAAAAAAAAAAAAAATTATACCGTGAATGGATGAAAGCAAATAAGTAAATGAACAAAAACATTTCACAGCGATAGAAGAAGGAAAGTCAAGGAAGAATAGGAAAGTACAGACATGTCATAAACAGATCATATATAAAGGTCAACAAGCTACCTAAATGACACCACCATTCTTTTTTTCAAGTAGAAAGCTGATGCATTCAAGTTCACAAAAAGCAGGTCTAAAGGATGTCTCATTTAATTACATCCCATGTAACTGCATTTTGTTTTGCACAATGAGAGCACTGAGCACAGGACTGGGCACCAGGTACTGCTCTGCTTTCTGAGTGGGTTCCTCTGTTCGTTCGGTGTCTCACCCCTCGAGTTGCTTAATTGGGAGCAGTGTCAAGCTTGGATTGCTTATGTTTACACAACTGTGTGTCCTTGTGTTTATACGGCTGAACTTTGTCTGGACTGACTGTTTTTCAGTTAAGTGAAATGTGTAAGAAAGATAAAGCATAATTTCACAGCCTTTGTAACTGTTTTAAATGAAAAGTTTGCTTTGTTGTGGAATTTCTCCTGTCCTTCAGGGGCCCTGCCTGAGGCTGCTTTCCACAACTGCCCTTGTACTATGGCACTGGTGCATAAAATGCCCTCTGTTTCATCAGGAACCAGGCAACTGTCTGTTTCTTAAGGAGAAAAATAATTTTCTTTTAATCTTCACTCTCTTTGAGTGCTTGTGATCCACATCCTTGGTCTCACATCAGTGGCTATACTGTAGCTCATACCCCTGGAGGCAGCAGATGCCCTGAGGAAGGACTGCACGTGGATATGGTCCCAATTACTATGACTTATGGAGGCAGACAGACCCTGCAGTGCTGTGTGTTGCTGATGCAAGAAGAGGGACTGAGGGAGACCATGGGCCGTTCATGGAACCATAGAATAGTTTGAGTTGAAAGGGACCTTTAAGGGTCCTCTGGTCCAGCCCCCCTGCAATGAGTGGGGACATCTTCAACTAGACCAGGGTGCTCAGAACCTTGTCAAGAACGTCTCCAAGGATGAGGCATCTTCCACCTCTCTGGGCAACCCATTCCAGAGTTTTACCACCTTCATTGTAGAAAAACTTCTTGTATCTAATCTAAACTGACCCTCCTTCAGTTTAAAACCATTCCCCCTTTTCCTGGTGTGCTGCTCAGTAAGCTGCAAGCTGGGTAGAGCGGGGCCTTGGCGTTGGTGAGAGGCCACCATGGGGTACCATAGCCCAGGGTGTCACAAGGCCAGTGTCACAGATCCCTAGGGCTGCTGTGGTTGTCCTCAGGGGCTGAAGTCCAGTGGCTTGGTCTCTCTGAGCTTCCTGTGCCAGCCCAATAATATTTCTCTCTCTTGGTAGGTGCCAGAAGGAAAATATATTCATGCTTATGAGGGGTCACATGCTGCTGCTGCAGGGGATGTGATTACTCTAGCTATTAATTACAGTTATTAGTTTGGACATTTTCCAGTGTGCTGAGGGAGACTGCCTTTCCACAGAGCAAGAAATATTAGCAGCATACTTTTACATTCAGTCAGTGTATTTTCTTCCCTTCCTGAGTGTCATCTGGGTTTCATGAGAAATAAGAAAAAGAAGGTGAAAGGGGCTGAATTTTTACAGAGCTTTGGAAAGGAACTTTTTAAACAGCCTCCAACAAACTGAGGAAGTAGATAACATTTGACCTTTCCAGTCATGTAGTTTCAGAGAACATGAGGAGAGGATGAGAGAAGACAGGAAGGAGGGGACCTGGAGGGAAACCCAGAACAAACAGAGGAGGAGCATGCATGCTACGTGTCTTGCTTGCCCTTCATTACTTACTATTTATTTTTGAGAGGCAGAAGGTGAAGCTGGGACTAATGAGGGCTTTTCAGGCTCAGCTAAGGCCTATAAACTATCTGCTGAGACAAGCCTTGCAGGTATCACTAAGGTCATTTCACATGCAAACTCACATTGGCAGAGATGGTGAACAAGTGCTTAAAATGTGGTGTGCAGGTCTAAGCACAGACAAAGCTCCAAAAGCAGCAGGAACACATATCCTTAACTGCACAGTGCTGCCATTCTGCAGGTGGCTGTGAAGCACAGAAAGGGAGATTTGTCCTGTGAGTTGATGTAGTTCTGCCTGCTCTGGAGATTTGTCTCACTGAAAGCAAATATGTCCATAAAGCAACTATCAAATGTGTCACAAAAAAATGTCATCTCTAGCTGTTGGAGATAACTTTTATAGTCACACTGCAGTCATTAAACTACAATCTTCAAAAAGAACATGGGTCATCATATAGATAGAGTAAAAATCATCTCTGCATATTCTTAGAGAATAGTTTTGCAATTTTTCTTGTACCCAATACAGTCAATTTTCCATGAAGTCAGACGAACTATAGCTCAGATTTGGAAATAGTCACAGGGAAGAGTAAGAAAACTCTGGCAGAACTCTGCTTTTAATGTCAGGTGCCAGTGGGACTCATTTAACATTCATATCTAAATTTCAATACTTTAGAAAATTAGTAATATCTGCTAAGAGTCAAATGCTTGTTGCATTGTGCCTGGTTGTAGCATGTAGCTGTTTGATGAATAGAACAGCTTAGTACTTGAGACCATTAACGAAAGAACTTCAAAGATTATTTTTCCAGCATGCTTCTTTTTAGGACTCTCCCCCATGGGTATGGATGGGTCTGCTCCCCCCTGCTCCCATGTAACATTTTTGTTACTTCCCACGTTCTGTAGTGACACACCTGTTTGTAAGGGAAGAAGCATTCCCTTGACTCAGAGATTAGCCATACCTGAGAGGATAGTAGTGTAGTAATTTATTAAATACAGAGAGAGATGAATCTGTTCTTATGAAGAAGCAACACTATATAGTATTGAAAGTAAACAAAGCATTTGAAGCACTTAAATTGAATATTCTATTTCCCCAAGATTCTCTGTTTTATGTGGGTGTGAAAATGCCATAACAACATGAATGAGTTATTTGGCCACAAATCTATCAGAACTAGAAGAGATGTGGTCCCAAAACGCCAAGTTTTGGCAGTGAAAGACAGGCAAGCTATTATTTTTAGCATAATAGCTAAAAAACTTCTTCAGTTTCCCCTTGCCACCTGAATTTCTGTAACTGTCTGTTTTGAGACCAGTTTTGTTTTTTTTCTCTTAAGGAATATTTACTCCCAGAGGTCAGAAAGCAAGTTCTGCTTGTGAGCTGCCTGGACATTGAAGTCAGGGTACACCATATGCATTTCCTCTCCCTGATTGCAGCAATACAAATGTTCTTTCAGTGCAACAGAACCTTTTCACGACTAAAATCAGCATAGCGGAAGGTACTAGAAAGTCATTTTCTGTCACATACTCTACTCAGGAGCTGAGTAATTTACCCAAAAAGACCCACTAATAGCAGTATGCAGTGACTTCCAAGAGCAAAAATGCTCAGGTAATTCTCCAGTGAGATATCAAATGCCATTATTTTCCCTTAATGTTACTGGCAGACTGGGAGGGAGGATAAGAGGATACTTAATTAAGAGCAAATAGATGTTCTGATCTCCACCTCTGCCCACATACCTCCTCTAATATGACTCAGCTGAGATAATAATACAAGCAGCTATAAAGCAAAGAGCAGCTGCCCCTTGTCTTTTGCTCTAACAGCCAGCCTGTACTCCTTGGCACTTGCTAATGTTTCTTACATTTACAGTAGAAGAATAATAGCATTCCTTCATTACCTCTAAGTGATGATCTGGATAATCCCTTGGGCACAAACTGGACACCCTGTGTCCCAGCATGCAGTCTCAAAAGGAGACCAGATAAATGACTGACAGAAAGTCAGCTGTCCCCTCCCTACATCTTCTGATCACCTCACTGCTTCTGTCAGTTGTTCTGTTGTTAGGAGTTGAATGAATAATTGTTGAAGGGGTTTCTAGCCAAAGTATTAATAACTTTCCATCCCTTTGCATGGCAGGAGCCCACTTAAATGACAAAAAACCATCACCAACAAGGAAAAGCACGTCCCTTTAATGATCCAAGTCCCTAAATGAAAATGGCATAGAGCCTTGTTCATAACTCTTACTAAGTATTCAATCTCTTCTCCTTCAAACATCACTCAAATGATGTTTGGCTCTGCTGAGGATGCCTTTTCCACAATAAGGTATCTGTGAGGGGCTTTCTATTGAGAGAAAATAGAGCAGTCAATACTGCTAATGGTGCTGCAGAGAGACATTGGGGTGTTTTATCTAGAAGATGCTACTGAAAATGGTATAGCTACTGACACCTATTGTGACAAATGGAATTTAATATTGGCTCAAGATGAAAAGTTATAATAGAGTGAAAAGAAATTGCCTGAACACATGCTGATGGTACAATATCATTTATGATACCCTGACATTTTTGACTGGAGGTGATTGATTAACTGGTATGTGTATGTCTGCAAATTTATGTGCATAATGCAACGGAGCCAAAAAACATTGCTATGGTTTGTGCATTTTTCTAGCTGTCCTGCTTCTGTTTAATGTTTTTCCTTTCAGTTTGGTTCAACAAAGCCCCAGAAACTGTAATTTAGAGAAACATTTACAGGAAACTCCACTGAAAGCTGTGTGAGATTATTGAATATTTTGATTAGAGGTGGAACATTTATGCAGATTTTAACGGTAGATGTCCTTCTGCACAACTTGGAATCATTGGCAAAATTCCCACCATTTTTAATGGTATGGGTTCAGACCTCAGGGCAGTGAGCATTGTAGGGAAAATATTCTCTCGGTTGTTGGCATCTGACGTAGTTGCAGCCACTGGGAAAAACATCCAGTCACTGAGCATCTGGAGATGTAACTAAACAATATAATTAAGAGAAACATATCTAGAACCAGAGCTTGAGTTGACTATATATGGGGTACAATAACAAGAGATAAGTGAGTATTTTTACTAAGTTATTTACTAGATAAACAAATTTAGCTTTTTCTTAATTTTGTGGAATACTGAGAAACAGATAAGTTTTCTCAAATTTACTTGATAAATTGCATTTCCTTACTGTGTATTTCAAGGGTATCTTTTTGATTCTTGACTTATCTGATTTAGACTATGATTTCTTATGTAAAACACAGAAATATTTAGCTTTTATAGCACTTTTCTATTTTAAAAAGTTGCATTATTTTTTTTATAGTCTTGGATAGCTTGAAAAGCATCTGCTACTTTGTAACCTTAGGGAAAAAAGAACATCCCCATTTAAATATGGGAGGAAAATAAACATGATAAAGATACCAGAGAAAATGTTTTGTGTTTCTCTTGTCTCTGGGCCACAAGCCAATTTGGAAACATCTACGCAGCAGCAACCATGAAAAACAATCCTAGTGCACAATAGGAAAGATATAGGCTGATTCCTACTATTGCTATTTCCTTTAAAGTATTTGACATTTGCTCTGTATCAGTAGATGACTAAGTGAAGAATTAACCTGAAGGATTGGATAACCCCTATTGATAACCCCCGTGGAGAACAGATAACCCCTGTAATTGAAGACACGTAAAGCGCACACCGAACAGCACACATGGTTTGAGTAAAGCTGGCCTGAAGTGCAGAGTCTGACATTGCTAACCTTGGAGTACACAGAGTCTCTTTCCTGAGGTACATTTGTGATATAGTGCTCTGTCAATTTTCTCCTTTTTTTCTCTCTTTGCCCCTACTTCCTATTTTTTTCACTCTTAATTCCTTCTATTCAGGAAGGAGCCATCCGCTCTTGCTCTCCTTCGCATCAATAGCTTCCTTTTCACCTCAGCAGCTACTGTTTGTAATCTGCAATACCGGGAACATTCACACACCAAAGTGGAAGCAGTCCCCCGAGCACGGGGAATTCTGACTCAAGCCCTCTCCAGCAAGGGGCAAGTTCTCCATGTCAAGTCTCCCCCGCCTCATCCTCACATTTACAAAAGTTGACCAGATGGCCAAACACTCACATTCAGAGAACTTCCACCTTCCACAGCAGGCGAGCAATAATCGAAACACGACCCTGGCTGAGCTGTTTTGCAGTGTGTAGTGCTATTAAATCCCTGCCTGCCAGAAGAGGCCTGTAAGCTACTGAGAGTGTTGAGCCTTGCAGGCAATCTCCACTGCTTCTCTCTCTGTAAACATCAAAGCTACTTGAGCTAATTAATTACAGGCTGACGGATTTTAGTGATTCAAGATATATGTACCCAACACAAAGAGTCTCCCAGTGAGGAAATTAAACTTTTGACTCCATGTTTGAGCTAGCTATTTGAAGAAAAACATTGTCACGTTCAGGATGCCAGCATTTCTTTGGTGTTACTGGAAAAACTTTAAATTTTCCCTTGAGATATTATTTAGCATCTTCTGACCAGAAGTCTTCACACCCAGAATGCCTCTGACCAGACATGTTATCAGATAGTCCAGCTCATGCCACCTCTGCTGTCTTGAAAACTAGTAGGTGTGGGGGTCTTTTTGGCACAGTGAGGAGCAAGGACTGAAGGTGGCAACTTCCTTCAAAATCCATCAACTTTGCAGCTGCTGAGGACAGGATGAAGCATTTAGTGTCACCATATGGAATACAGACTGAGAGAAATCAAAAGAAACTGTATTCCTCAAGGGAAGTGTAGCAAAACATACTCTTCAAAATTCAGAGGTGAGGAAATGTCCAGAAATGTGTAAAGTTTGTACTCCTCCCCTGAGTTTCATTAATATACTCAAAAATTCCTCTATGGCCTTGAATTAGATTTGCATTCTCAGTGATGATTTTATCCATTTCACTTGTAAATTTAGCCTAAAAAGTATGTTTATGAATTTTGTTCCTCACATTTCTAACCCTAAACAAACCCTAACATGAGCAAAAAAGGGAAATTATTTTAAGTAAAAAATGAACAAAACCAACCAAACCAATCAACCAACCAATCAAACAAACAAACAAAAAAACCCAAAACAAAAAAATTCAAACCAATCTAAACAATTCTTCTCAAGGAGAAATTTCCTTAATGCTCCTCTCTCTAAGATGATCCCAGAATTCAGTATCATGTCACACAATGGACAGAAAGTGTATGGGGCAGTCTTGTGTTTTGAAAACAGGGCTGTGGAGAGGAAATTCTTGAGAATAGACTGTCATCAAACAGGAAGCAGGATGCAAATACCATTGCAAAAATAATACATGGGAGAACTTCAGAGTCTGGGGTAACGCTTCTAGTCCCTGTTAACCAGTGTCTTGTTACAAACATTTGAAAGGTTTTAATGAGTGAATCAATACAGAATTCTCTATTGCCTTTCACTGTATTGATATCCAGTCACGCTTGGAGGCCCCAAATATGATCTAGACCTGCTGTGTTGGACAGTATGCATAATCAGCAAGATAAGTGGACCCTATCTCTACTTTTATACATAAGAGAAACAGAGTTAATATTGTTTTACAGGCAGTTATCTGAAACACAGACGATATAAGTCATTTAAACAGAACAGGAAAGAGCTGAGATCCAAATCTGCGTCTCAAGAGCTCCACTCCCTGCATCACCCATGAGTCTGTTTGCCTCTTCAGCATCTCGTTGTACAACAGATGGAGGCAGTTGATATCAATAATTTTTTAGCATCATATAAATATAGATTGCATTGCTGAGAACTGGACTGAAGAAGAATGGGAACGGACCCTAATGTTCAATAATATGCTGTCCAATTATCATGCCAAAGAAACTAAACTGCACTGTTGCTTTAAGTTTGATTTGTAAAATTAAATCACAAATGTCACTGCATACAAATGATCACGGGCAGAAGAATGAGTCACATTATAACAGACAAGATGTATACGAAATCTGTGAATTTGCAAGCAGACACATCAGTTACTTCTGAATTATTGGCACCAATCTCCAATACGTCTACTCAAATGAAAAAGTATTATTAACCTTTGGTGCAGCACATGCAAATAAAATATGATGATTCAACAGCAAATTCAAGTATCTGACCATCACAGGTTTAAGATAAGTAAATTTTCTTTAGGCATTTCATGAGTGTATTAGCTTGGTATTGGTATTTTTGGAAGTTGCAATACTAGCTGACATCATAAAAATGTCAATTATTATATTATTATTTGTAACTGAATGCTACATAATGGAGGTGCTGAGTTCAAAAATGCATCAAGATGTTATCATTCATAAATATATATATTGCCTCAAAGTTCCAAGGAGCCAGTCAAGCACTGGCAGATGCACAAACAGAAACTAGAGTGTTACAACCTGAAGCTCAGATAAAAACTTGGTTTACACAATTATTTCAACTTTCTCTGCTACATTTGTCTGTCTTTAGGTCCTGATGCTTTACAGTCTAGAGCTGGAGTAATATGTTACTTATGGCTCAGACATGCCCGTCCTGGAGGATTCTGTAAGCACAGAACATTGCACAATGAATGGCAGTACGTGACTTTTCCAATATATATTTAAATTTCAGGGCAGATTTGAATGAGGCTTCCATTAAATTTTGGTGAGTCATTTTCTAATTGATTCAATACTCTGCCCGGTGACATGACCTTGTATCTTTCCAGAATTTGTTAGCCTCAGGCATCTTAAGAAATGGTAACTTCTGATGTCCTTTTGTAATATTTATCTGTATCTCTTCCCTTCAGACTAATGAAAGGGGCCAGCAATTTGTACAGTCTTTTATTCTTTCATATATATCTTCAGATATTTTGAGTGGTCAGGAAAAAAAAAAAGCCAATGAAAATATTGTTGGGAAACCAGCTATTTTTCACCTGATTTCACAGAGAGGTTTGGCTGGAAAACTGCAATGATGGCCTATTCTAACTAAACATATAATTTTATTTATCTCTGGCATTTTTTGCAAACCTGCAATTTTATTCATCTTTGGTGTTATAGGCAGTAGTCAGAAAATGAACATTCCTTCACCCACAGTTTCAGCAGAGATGCTATTAGAATCAGCAAGGGCTGTGAAAATGCTATTTGCTTGTAGTCAGTTCTCAGAAATGAATCAGAAGCAGAGAAGGTGCACATTCCTAGTGTGTTAGATGAAACTGAGTCACCTTCTTTTGAGAAGGGCTGCTGCATATGTGGTATGTGCTGAGAATTCTCATGCAGGAACTAAATTAATCCTTTAGCAGGAATGTACCCTTTCACAATTACCGAGCAGTTATAAAGGAAGTAGCCAAGGGATTAAGGTATTATTCATTTCAGCTGCCTGAGAGTACAAAGAAAGAAACCTCATCTCTCAGATAAGCACTTCCATCCTATGATTACCTAAAAGATCACAGATGCTAGAATGTGTCCAAAACCCTGTTCTGAGGAAAAAACCTATGTAATATATACCAGCAAAAAAAATCATTATTTTGCCAGATAATTTTGTTAATGCCATTAGCGCTTTGCCTGTTAGTGATGTCGTGGTAGGCACTCAAAAAAGTCGGAAATAGAGATGGTTAGAGTGAACTTAAAAATTCAGTGTTGTTTCTCCTTGTGTGTGGTTGATAGTGTGGTATTTGAGTTGTAAAATCAAATTCTGCCATAATTATAAGGCTGTCAATCCACAATAATTCTACTGAGGAAGAGTAACAGATTTCATGTTCAGAAATGATCTTTATTATTACCTAACATGATTTCTTACAAAACACTGACTCTTTTCCAAAGTTTCTTTTACAAAGCCCATATTTTTTACTGGAGAAGCAGCAAATCATCAGAAAGACCTCCAGATTCAATTTAAAGATTCCACATCAAAGAGAAATGGCCATATTCCTATGTAAGTTATTGTGGTACTTAAATATCCTCTATCTTTGATGTAACCATGCAATTTGCTATGAAAAAATAGCAAATGCCATTTGGAATGGGCTAAGAAACTAATGGGCTAAGGGAAAAGCTTAACTGTTCCAGGCACACACGCTGGATCAGCAGTCTGTACTTTGTATTTCTTGTGCAGGTACATCCTACGAGACAATGTGTAAAACCTGTTTTATAGGCTCATGATTCTAGTGTTTCCCGGCTATGTTAAAACTTCAGCTTCTACTTCAAAAATTGTTATTTGTATTCCTACCAGAAAAGATTAGCAAACAGAAAGAGAAGATGGCTACAGTGCTACTATTTGGGTTTACTGACAGCAAATGGAAACACTGAGATGGCATATTGAGAATTCCTATTAATTTTAGCTTGTGGGCATTTGGGTCTCCCTCTTCCCCTCAAAGTGAAGCAAAACTCTCAAAATGCCACTTTTTGGTAAGCCTGCAGGTAAAGCAAGAGTAAAATATGACCTCTGTGGGTTATCTGTGGTAGTTATTACCGTTCTTTCTCTAGGAACCCTTACACTCCTTCTCATCTTCTAACTTCTCCCATATGAAGGGGAATTTGTTCCCAATCTTCTCCTACAGAGCATTTTACCTCCTTAGTAATTAATCAGCAAGGAAACATTTGCTGCTGCCCTTTGAAGTGTCATACTGGGGACAAAGAATAGTCAAGCAGCCAAGTATTTAAATACTGGCTTGTTGGTGGCGTTTTCAAACTGCTGGAAGTGAAGGGATGGCAGTGCATAGAAACAGTGTCGTGGTAAAGGGCAGAAAGTGACAGAAAGTAGCCTCATTGTCCCCAGCACCTGAGGGTGCTCTGGCTTAAAGCCATCTAGTGCACAGCCTGGTTTTAGCCACCATTTGTTGTCCTCAAGCCCTGGCTGGAGCAGTCCTAAGAATCCTTTCAATAGCACCAAAATGAAGCCATTTCTGGTGGGGAACCTGCCCATCATTCTGTACAAGGAGCACTGGCTTTCCCTGTTTTGTCTGTTGTCCTACAAGCTATTGCTTAAAATCAGCTGCTTCCACTGACCGAAAAAGGTTACTTTCCTTTATTTATTTATTTATCTATCCATATAATACTAGTAGGAATAAGACCAGAGTCAAGATGGCATAATACATCACTGCTGATGTTTCAAGATGGTGTTGCTTTCCATACAAATGCTATAGAGGTAGTTCAAGTTTGCAAGTAGTTTGTTATGTTACAGAATAAAACACTGCTTTTCAATACTTATACGTGTTAGTGTATATGATGAAAAGTGGTGCACTGGTAGAATTCAGTGAACAAATGTATCAGAAACAGCAGCAAGGAAGTATCATGGCTTTTTTGGCAAAAACATGACTGCAGTTCGAACTCTAATTCCATAGTAGGGTCTCCACTTCTGTGGAGAACTAATGTCCTTCCCAAACAGCACCAAACACTGGTCAGTCTTCAATTGTCAAAATGAATTTCAGGCAAAAGGCCTTTAAGGTGCCTGTCTCAAAGATAGGTAAACTAAGGAACAGAAGAACTTGCCCTGTTTTTTTTCTGGCTTTGCTGATGCAAATTAAATTGCCACATGCTTAGATCACAGGCATGGTTGAAGAATATCCAAGCAAATGCTGTAGCAAGGATGGATATACACTGTGTTACAGCATAATGTAATGGCACTTATATATATATATACATATATATTCTCAATTTTAGCTTAAACAAACCAGAAAAGATTCCTTTAGAAAACTGGTAAGAGGGTCAAGAAGGCACAGAGAAATTCATTCTAGCCTCAGAATTCTTAAGCAGGGTACTTAAGTTCATCATCAAGACAGGAAATTAATAATTTTGAGGCTGTGTCAGCCTTGTTTCACAATGTAGTTAGGACTGAAGGATGTAGCTGTAGCTGTTCCTCGGTAGCACATATGTTCTCATTTAGCTGTCCTTCCAACAATGCAGCCACTGCCCTTCTCCCAGTTCTGGATTAGCTTCGTGACTAATTGTGGTAAAGTTTAGGATGACGTGCAATGGGCTGTTCATCCGATAAGCCAAGGGGACACATCACCAACCCTAAATGACGCTGATTTCCGAAGGAATTCGTATTTAGGAATTTCTCATCCCCTCCCACAAATCCTCTGCTGAGAAGGCAAGATCAGGACATGTGCTTTAAGGCGTGGGGGGGTGGCCTTATGTCAGACACAACAACGGATGCAATGCCCAGAAGTGTAGGAGTTGGGCTGATTTATGACTCTGCTAGGGGAGAGAGTATTCCAAAAGGCCTCTTGCCATTTCCTTCTAATGCAAGGGCTCTGCAGACCGGCCTTGCAGCAGCAGAGGTCAGCAGAACAGGATTACATAAGGCTGCTTGCTATGCAGAAAAACGCAGATGGCCTAGAAGTGTTTCATTTTTTGAAATGAAGTCACATGCCCGAGAGCTGCAGTTTGAGGAAGAAGAGGAGTCTCTGAAGAGCAAGTACAGCAAAAGTTGTTCCATTCTTGTTTTAATTGAAAATAAGTCTGAAATCTCTCCAGGAAATAAGTTTTGAAGAAGAATTGGCTCACTCACAGTCCAAGCAATTTAGAGTCACCTCCCATAACTTGTATTTTATCTCCAGGCACTTGGGAGGCGTATTTGGATACTTGCACAGATAGTCATCTAGAAGAAACTAGTTCCAGGTTCAGATGGGATCATCTGGTAGGATTGAATTTCACATGGTGCAGCAAAACAGAGCGTCAATAATTCTTTGGTCCTAGTAGAGACACACTCACCATTATTTGGTGTAGAATGCACTGCTGCTTCTCCTTTATACCCCCAATTTTATTCTATCACACCTTAATCCAGAAATTTGTGTTTATTAGATGGCAACAAAAGGTCAAGTCAGTACCGAAATTATTATCAGTGCTGTACAGATTTTGAAAAATGTATTTTAGGTCTCATTGATCTTTTTTCATTTTTATTGCATGTTTTCATTTTTTGATGTTTGTTACACTCTCACTTAACTTCTTTTCATCTCTTATGGTTAAAAAGAGACATGATGTCCTATTTACAAAAGCTTTTTTTCTCCTTTTACTTTCATTCATTACTGCCTATAATATTCCTTTTCTTCAAAAATACATTGTAACAAAATCAAACAAAGGTGAAAGAAAAGTTACTATAGAGCTCTAACCATATCTGTCAAGGTGGAAATCAGTTTCAGACACAGATGGGATAGCAATAGCATTTCAACAAGTTAATTTATAAATTTAGGGAATTACCATGCTAGATATTGTATGTTTAAACAAACTCAGTGTTCATGATAAGTAGAATTACAGTGTTGTAAATTGAATTCTTCTCTTTAGTGTGACCATAGCGCCATTTACACAGTACTTCTCTTTCTTTTTGCCGAAGATGTTTTCTTCCTCGCCTTGCCTTTCAGCAGACACAGCCCACAGGGTACTTGGAATTTTCCTAGGCATCATCCCAAGCCTAAGGCAATGTGCAGGAACTCTCAGTCCTGACAGATTTTTTTTTGTTGCCTGCTTTGAAACACGTCAGAGGAGGAAGACTCCATAGTTTGCTTGGGTGAACTATTCTCCTGTTTTCCTACCCAAAAGTATTAGTAAGATTTTTCAGCCGGTCTATCCTACATCTGCCTTACTGCAACTTAGTTGGTTCTTCTTTGATTCACCAGGGACATGGAGAACTTTCTTCCTCTTTGAAGCAAGCTGAACACAGGCTTAAAACTAAGTGAGAGAGCAGATAGTATAGTATGGTAACAGTGTCAACAAGGAGAAAAATAGCAAATCATCTGCAGAACATCTAAAGTTTCTGTGTATTAATGTGTACATAAGATGAAAGGAATTTGGGAATAAGGTAGAGGATCAGGGTGTCCTCTGCATGATCAACATCGTGTCTGAATCCTGTCTGAGAGGCGGTCTGAGTTGTTGCTCAGGAATTTTTGTTTAGAAAGATTGAGCTTGTCAAGGAAGGTGTACAGTTGGAAGTTTTATTTTAGCTTTCTCTTCTCTACATCAAACCCACCCAATTAATCAAATATTTCTTTGCATATCTAGTCTTTTGAACTTTTTCTAGTATGTTTGGAGTTTCGTTTTCTGTTTTCCGGAGTACTCTCTTCAGGTGGGAAAAGATACTGAACAGACAATGGAGAGATTGTCTTAGAATTAGCGAGAAAACTGGTCTCTGAGCCCTAAACTGATGCTTCTTTTTAATTAGGTGTCTTCATTTCCCACATGAAAATGCTGCAGCTGGACCCCTAAAGTACATACAGGCCAGGTCAGCCTCAGCATTTTTCCATTGCTGCTACCAAAAGGGCCCATTAGCACAGCTATGATGTGGTACACCTGCTCAACAGGAACAGGCTTGAGCTCACATCTCCAGTTCGATGAGGCATTCAAACAGACGTTCTGTAGCCTTTAAGTATTCCCTTCCATTCAATGGAACCTTTTAGAGTGCATGCCTGAGGAAGCAAAAAGGGGTTCCTGAAGTAATTAAGAAGAGTTTGTAGTCATCCACAAACTAGTTACTGTATCAGTTTAAAAAGGGAAGTGTCTAATGGTGTCTCAGACAAATGAGAATGCTGTGCCTGGTTGCATGAAGGAAAGCATCACCAAACCAGGAGCCCAGACAGGGACATAGGTGATAACAGAAGGATGTGCCATGCTTTGAGGCATGGGGGTTCTGCTAAATATCATCTTTCCAGCTGAAGTTTAGTGTCACAGCCTCCCCTCTGTAGTGGGACCCCACATGCCCCAGAGAGCACAGCTAGGGAGGGAATAATAAATCAGGGTGACCAGCTGTGCCTGCCAGGAAAGCTCGGGCAGCAGGAGAGGGGCCAGCGGCAGGAAGAGGGGCAGTGATGCAAATGCAGGCTTTGTTGTATGGGAGGAGCCCAAGGTAGAGTTGGCTTTGTGAGTTGTGAGAGGCAGTACAGGAGGCATGCAGGGTGAGACCTCTTCAAGGGAGAAGATGAAGGGGAAAAGATGGTGTGCTCATGCAGTATTGAGTGATTAAGGTGATGAGATCTGTGAGAGAACACAAATTACTGTGCAACAGGAAATACTGTTTAACAAAGGAAAAAGAAAGGTGTTAAACAGTAAGCGATGCAGTCACTTAAGTAGAATCTGTGTGGTGTTTATAGAGACACAACAGGAAATTGTCTACAACACCTGGCAAGCATTATGCTCGACCTCTCGCATTCTGCAAAAAGAATTAAGCTTGCTGAAAATAGAAGGACTTGTTTCTGGGGCCTCATTGGATGTGTACACAAGGATTTCTTGGCAGGTTTTGGAGAGAGGGTGGAGAGAATAAGGGTTTGTTGCAGAATTGAAGACTTTATAGTAGGCTAATAAATTCTGTAAATTATTCATTTCTGCAGTCAAGCAGCACTTGGAAACAAGCCGGGACACCTCTGATCTCCAGTTGCTAATGAAATTATATTGTGCCATTGCTTTGCTATTAAAAAAAAAAAAAAA